>CAJNIZ010036668.1:276646-305347 GCA_905231905.1 Symbiodinium pilosum | reverse complement strand
CCAAACTCAATACATGCATATGTTGCAGTCACCCAGGATGAGTATGTTGCAGACACTCAGAATGCACAACAGAGTGAACCTTGCAGGTACATGCTTGAGCGTCGCCAAGTGCTTCCACCGAGTTGCCCTGCCTTCTAGGCAAATCAGCTCCTGTCCCCCTGCAACCTACTATGACCTTGTCGCAAACTGTCATATAGCGCTCATGCAGCTCTTAGTCACAGAGTTAGTTGGACAGCATCAGATTCACGGACCCCACATTCGTCTGCCGCAATTGCTGAGCTTCAAGCATCGTCAATCAAGCATAGGTTCGGAGTGCAATACCGATAGGTGTTGCATGGCACACCATCAGTGTGCATGCATTCTCGTGGCACCATGGCGCAGTCGTAAAAGAGGTCATCCCTGCAGCCGCAAGCTTGTGCAGGTCACTTCTCGGGACTGTGCTCACAACTTCAGCCATCCTGGAGGCGTGGACTAGAGCCCTTGCTTGCCGGCCTTCGGTTGACTTGGCCATCACTGAAAGTGAAGCCATCGCATGCTGCCGGGTTTTGGCTGCCTTTGAACCTTGACACTGCGTGCAAGTACTACCACTGGCGGAATGGGCTGGGAAAACGGCACATCTTCGGAAACAACTGGCGAGGCCGCGGCTTTCGACAGGTGCAAGTGTTGTAATTGCCGCACACTCGCATGCACTCTTCCGCCTGAATTTCAATCGTATGCGCAAGTTGCACGACAATAGCAACTGCAGCTCCTCCAAACTCCAATCGTGACTCATTGCTTGCTCGACCATGCCGATCGATTAGGTCGCTCTATGCATGAGATTTTTCGCGGGAGCAACCCTCTCCAGTTGTGGTGAGGAGCTAGCACAACCTGATACTGTACTCCTTTCGATTCGTAATCTGACTCTCTTGTTTTTCCTTATGCACGCACGTGATACTTTAGCCTAAAACGGTTGAACGTGGGAATGTCCCTGCAACTCTCCATCCGCGCCTCTGCCGAGGCGCACTGAGTCTCGTTCACCTCAAAAGTAATGGAAAAAGGTGCTGTGTCCATTGTCGGTATGCACCGCATACGCACCATGAATAGTCCAGAAGCTTGGGTTCGTGCCAAACATGCGGGCTCGCAACGGTTGTACACAAAGTCATTTAAGGTTTCGTTACACCAAATCCTTAGAATCAAGTCGCCATGGTTGTTCTCGCCGAGTGAGACTCTTGTTTTGGTTTCTTGGCATTGGGGAGCAGACGCTGCAGTTTGGGGCTCTCCCAGGACCTATGGCAGAGCAGCACAGAACAGACGGAGAGAGTAATTTCGAAGCTATCCAAAACCGCTTGCCTGCAGCTGGAACCTGCACTCCTGCCGCAGGCGCTTCCCAAGTTCCTGGCCAGGATGGCTCAATTCCGGGTTGCTGCTCTGCCAAGATGCCATGCTTTAAGGAAGCTGCCCAGCAGTCTCCGCAGACAAGAGGGCAATGCGTCTCTATCGCCTACGGCTGAGTGTCTGTGCAACGAAATCATTTCAGAAGCGGAAACGTTGATGCCTCCAGCCACGGCAGACATGTGGCTTCAGTGAAGCCCCAGTTGGCGTACCTCGAGCATGAAGTCATAGCAAGGCACATCTCAACCTTTAAAACGCAGAGGTGGTCACTCCAAGCAAGCCTGTCTGGCTTCCTCACGCCTCATGTTGAGACTGCTCTTGCCATGCTTGCCTTCTAGCTCCTGGGAGCCTTGTAAAGCCTGCTGACGGGTGTCATCCCCGGCTTACCGAATGTGGATGACTGAGGTGACAACAGTCGCGCGCAGCAAGTGTTGTATCTGCTAGCTTCCTTTGAGCCTGGAATCAAACACGAAGGATCGGCTGCCTGACTGTCTGCCGTCCGGCCCCCTTTCAGCTCAGGGTGCCACACTCCCTCCAGGTGGAAAGGTCTTGGGCCACCACGTAGCTTCCCACCAAGCTTCCTGAAAAGGCAGTTCACATGATCTGAGCAAACAATGCTGTCAACCGGCCTAGCAGCAGTCGACAGAAGAAGGCCATGATCGGCAGATCTCTAAGGGCTTTGCCCCATCATGCTGCTTGCATGCAACACGGCTGCCAGATAGAACAGCGGTTTAGAGAGCAGCCTGCGTGCTGGACAGGTATGTTGTGAGTGACAAGCAATGAAGACATAAACGACTTTGCGTTCAGTCTAGTCTGGCAGGGGCACTATTTAGTTTCCTAGCTGCACTCTGGAGAATGTCCCTGAGTCCACTTGTTTCAGAGCGCAACGGCACAACTGGAAATGGATGGACGCCGTGTGGATTATCGCGCCTGAAGCCTACATCAAGGCTCAGAGCCAAACAACAGTGCAGGGCGAAAACAGAGACTAAACTACACCACATGGTGACCTAAACGGCCTCTGCTCATGCAGACAGAACAGCCCTTCTCCGATCTTCCATCGTGCTTTTTTGCCGCGTTTGCTGCTCTGCACATCTTTGGAACACAGACCGACCCTGAAAACTGGGAAGATCTGGGAAGCAATGCCAAGTGCCTTTGGCTGACGATGCCACAGGCTCGCAAGTTGGCCAAAACTGTGGGAGGAACCCCTTAACTAGCACAGCGAAGCCAGAAAGGTCTTGCCTGTCCGCTTTTATACAGCTGGTAGAGGTGATTCATGTCTGCCTCACCTCTTCACATTTGCAAAGCCCACAGTTGCCTGACGACATTGAAGCACACACTCAGCCCGCAGGGATGAAGAGCTTGCAGAGCCACGCTTGAAATAGGCAAAGCAATTATTAGAGAACATCACCGGACACGTGCGGCTACGGCTGACCCTGCTTTTATTTTCACGCATGTGCCTTTATGGCAGAATGGCCAGTTTTTGGCTGCCTCGTCCACGAACGCATCCCTATAGGATGCGCCAGGGAGATTGGAACGTGGATGCATTTAAAAATGAAACCTTAAACTGCTTTTTAAAGAGTAGGTAGTGCGTCGATCTACAAATCGACTCGTCTTTCTGCCCGCCTTGCATTTCTTTCCAGAGCTGGCCTGACTGGCTGGAAAGTCAGGGTAGATCAACATTTTTCGGCCCCACCCCGTGTCACATACCCGTCTGTTGCGGACTGCTGTTACATACTTTTGTCGCGAATGCTTTGGTAAGGGTATGCCCCACCAAAAAAGGCTTGTCGCAAAGGTGCTTGTCGCAAGCCAGGAAATTCTGTTACAAGCCTATGTCGCGGAACGGCCACCTAGGCCTGTTACAATTCCGGTGTTCTTGTATAATGTCGGTTTAGTGAGATTATAAGGGGTTCCATTTCGTCAGCGACTTTCTTTTCCATTTCATTTTCCATTATTTTTGCAGGTAATATCCTCAAACCCTAACCTACACAAACCTGAGGCCAGCTGTTGGCGACCACAGCCTTCAATCCACATGACCCCATCCAGCCTCGAATCATTAAAGAAGCAGTGTAATGCTGCCAAGGCACTTCAGACCTGGATGACAGCAGTTGACACTTCTGACTGGATTCACTGGATACTGGACAACCCCGACCGGGCCTGCGCAACGTAAACTTTAGGGGCAGCTGCTAACAACCCAGCCATGATGGCATCGTGTCATTTAAAGCTTCTGACAATTTGCAGGTCACGGGCCCAACCCTTGTACCTGGCTGACGTTCACAACGCCTTTACAACTTTTCTAGTATCTGCATAACATGTGGTTCGCTGCACCTGCTTGCCCGAAGTTAGACAATCGCGCTTCATCGGCCTCTTTGTGATAGCTAAGGACGTGATCAGCAAAGCCTTTTTGCACTTCCAGTGATCGGTCCAGTCGCTAGGATTCCTCGAGAGGCTTGCTCCCAATGGCTTTATCGTGCGCTGCCCCTGACAAACCCTTTGCACTGGTCGTTGAAGTCCAACCTCCGAAAGACAAAACGCCTCAAATCTGAACTCTCGCAACATGGTATTGTGGAATGAAACGTTCCCAGGAAGAGCCCACTGTTTGTGTTCGGAGAACATGCTCTAGCTGGTGTATCTTAGAAAAAACATGACTGGGCCACTTGATCCTCCCCTGACTGAGCAGTGCCAAGCAACCACGCACGGCGGCATCTTCTATTTGGTTCGCTTCTGGAGGCAGGTCGTACCTTTGCAGCCGGGCAGCTTCAAATGAGGACTGCTTATACAAGAGGCAGCATGACGCAAGCTGCCGAGTCACAATCGCCTCGTGAAACTTGCCTGGAAGGACCAAACATTCTCCCACGAGTCATGCAACAGCTTGGTGGCTTGACAACTCACGGTTTTCACGGCGACTCGCATGCTTTTCGCTTACTAAATCGGATGAAGACGGTATGAGCGCAAGCCGCTTGAAGCCCTGCCTCGGCGGACCTTGCACTTTTCGGCTTAGCCTGCCAAGGAACGCATGAACAAGCTTCTTAATTAGGCATCATGCGGAGGAATTGCCTGAAGATTGGCAGAACAAGGTGGTGGACTTGGGCTTGACGTTCCTCGGCCAATGCAGCCATTGCATACCAACACGACTGCAACATCAGTCTGTGCTTGTATGTATGGTCTCTCCTAGCCAAATGTGCAAGCGTGCGTCCCGGCTGCCACCTTCGCAGGAGCCTGTGCTCTGTGTCTTCCACGCATTGTCTCAAGCGAAGAATCAAGCCTTCTATATCCTGAATGCAGGAACAGGGGTTCTACAGGCTCTTCACAAGAAGGCTCGCACTGCTTGACGTCCTGGTCGTCCTTGTACTGGTCACGACCCAGTGCAAGATCGGATCCAATGCTCCCTGATAGCTGATGCCGAACTTCTGCAGCAGTACGACTCTCAGGCTGCACAGGCTTCGCAGGCTGCGCTTGCAGTTTCTGGCGCAAGGACTCCTGAGATGTTGGTGAACAGCGAATCCGCTGTTCAAGGCTGGACTCGCTTGAAGCCGAGCCCTGCGAGCACTGAGAGCCGTCAGAAGTAGCCCTCTGCATGGGAGCAGAATCATTGAGATTGCAAGCCATTCTATTCAGGGTCTTGCTGATCCCTCTGACTTGCTTCTGCAGTTGGCTTTGGCTTACCGACAGATTTCGGACCATGTACTTGACAAAGTGGTTCGCGGTCTTGGACTCACGCATCCAGCGGCTCAGGGCCTAGGCTTGAATCCAAAAAAATGCATCCTATCCGAATCTGAGACTCACTTAAGACTCAATGCCTGCAAGGCCTGTATGCAAATAAGAAAGGAAATTCTGCAAGAATCAGCGCGCAGGTGGCAAACTTGAATTCTTCTGGGCTGATGGACCCGCCATGGTCTTCGTCCAACATGCGAAACAGCCTGGGAATACTGGGACAAGCATCTGTTGCGCAAGACATCAGAGCACGACACGCTGCCCACATGACAGGTCATGCAAGGATCTTGCAAGGCTTCTGAACACAACCTTTTAGGCTTTTTCTGCCTGGGAGCTGTTCCAGATCAACCGCGTCAATATCCATGACTCGCAGGCGGTTCTGAAATTCCGGAACCTTTTCTGCTCCCTGTATGAGCTCTTGTAAAGAGAGCTCACCATCACCGTCAGCGTCGACCTTCTTGAACATCTGCCCCAGCCGCTTCAAATCTGCTGCGAGCTCAAAATCCAAATCGGCAGCTAGCGTACCGATGTCCTTCTCACGCTGCTCCACAGCAGCGTCTACAATCACAGCAACAATGAGGTTCCTGAGGAATGCCACTCCAGGAATCAACAGCACAAGAGATATGCGATGATTGTAATTTAATTGATTTCTGCAACAACATTTTCTCAAAACGTTCTGGCACTGTTTCAAGGCCACGTTTTTCTCGCATCGAACAGGTGCCAACTGAAACACGAGTCTAGCGTGCAATGTAGCCGATGGGAAAGGTTCTATTGAAACGCCGCCCTTAAAAACACGGCGCGCTGAGAATTCCAAGCAGGCGTAAACAAGAGTGGCAACAAGTACGTGGCATCCCCGCAATGGCTTCCCCTACTTCTCCTGGCATGACAGAAATCACTTCGGGCAAGCCAAAATCACCAAGTGGGACGAGCAAGAACAATACTGTAGGACGAGCGACTCTACTTAGGGCCTACCTTTGGGGTCAATCCTTGGGACAGGGTTTGGGGCCTGTTTGCAGGTCTGGGTTGGGGCAGGCTCAGAGTGTAGGGTCTGGGATTGAAGGTTTAAGGCCTGAGACCGTTTAGGCTTCAGGGTCGGGGCCTCCTTGCAGTTTGGCTGAAGGTGGCTAAGGGTCTCGTCTGAAGTACAAGAACTGATCGTTCAAGCAATCAGGTTATGGTAGGGGAGCACTAACAAGGAGCGTCCAAGACACAAACAATCGCTTAGGGCGAACTTTTTAAACATGTTTTTGCTTAAGCAAGCTCCCCTCCTAGCTCAAGCGGTTTTCCCAGTCACCAAATCTGCCGATCTCTGCCAAGCTGCAAGATTCCGTACATGACGGTAACTAGAGCGCCGATGAACACGATTGCTGTATAGGGCTCCCTTCGGATAACAGGCATGGCGACCAAGCCCCAACTATCCCCAGCAAGCATCGTTTTAAGAAAAGTGAGATTCGACTCCAGAACCGTAGCAAAAGCATCGCGGCAATCCTTGCAATCGCTCCATGTGCCCTCCTCAGCTAGCTCCTGAATAATTGGATGCAGGAGTTCAACGGCAATCATGGACCAGAGCGTCGTAGCAATAAAGCAAAATAGGAAAGACCAGGCCAGAGTGCGAATGACGCTGGCGAACATCAGCATCAATTTCCGCAGTTCACGCAGCGATGGTGATCTGCGAATGAAGCGAATCAAACGCATTACCCTTGCAATCCGCAGAAGCTTGAAAATCCTCACTTCCTCCACAGCAGTCCCCATCAAAATGAACAGTACTTCAATGCACGCAGCTAGAATGATGGCAAAATCGATCCACCAGTCCATGGACCGGAGACTCTTGAACCTAAAAACGAAGATGCTCGTCAGCAACTCAGCCGTGTAAAAGCCAAGGCAGCCTGGCTCAGCTTGAAGAAGCAAGATTATTGTAGGGTATATGTTGGGGGAATATTAGGATTATATGGGGATAATGGGAAAGATAATGGAAACTACCCCAATACACTATAGTAGCTTCCATCTTCTTTTCCATTATCCCTGTATTGCCCTTATAACCTGTGATGTACCAACAGGAATGCAGCGAAGTATCATCTACGTGAATGGCTGAGATGCCGATCTAGCCCAAGCGCTTAGTTTAGAACAAGGGTCAAACATGTTCAAACCATGTCCTGAATTTCAATGTGGCATGTTATATTTCTTCAAGTTTGTTGGCCATATAGGCACTGCCATGAAAACCTCGTCATGAAAGCTACTTGCCTACGCAGCTGCCTGTCTGTCTTGGGCCGTTTAGTCGCATGTCATCTGCGCCTTGGTTCATGCGTGAGATCCCGCTGTAAGCGTAATTGCGTCGGCACTTTCTGGACAGCCGCAAGCCTACTTTCTTTGCTCTCCTTTGCAAGTTGTGGACAAGCCTAGATTTCATGTTGGGTGAACAGAGCCCAAAAATGTGATCACTCGGTGTCGTCTTTCGGCTCATGCCGATCGCCAGTCGTTCATGCGGAACATTTTCTGTGCTTGCCATACGGCTCGGCGTTTCATGATGGACTTGCATTTTGTCTGATGGACTGTGCTCTAGAGGACATGATGCTGATCCAACAGCGCATGCAGCGGCCATTTCCGGGGAGCAGCTTTGAAAGCACAACAAAAATAGTTCCCACAAGGGATGATCCGTGAAATTGTCTCTCGGAGCCATGGCTTCAGGGATGGATCCCTGTGAGAAGCCTACGGAAAACATAATTTGGGGATCAAGTCTAAAGCATGGCTCCACAACATCTTCGAAGCTCCCTGCTTAGGTCTCTAGAAGCCAAAGTTTCCGGGATTCATCCCCGAAAACATCTGCCAGCAACAACAACTTTCCTTGCGGACTGGAGACTTTTTCCTTTAAGAGTCAGGCATTGCAGCGACAAAGGAAGTTGACAAAGTTGAGCAGAAATGTACGGCTCTTTTACGTACGGGGTATCGTGGCTTTTCAATGTGGTTTGGTAACGCATGAAGTTCGACAATCATCATTGACCTTGGTATCCTTGGTACATGATGCTAATCATGAGAGGATGGCTGGCAATGTGACAGCTGCTACTACCACTACTTCGTAGAAAAGCGAAGCAGACAAGCAATATACCTGGCCTTGGCATGCGACGAAGGCCCAAGTCGGTGCAGCATTGCCCGCAGCGCGCAGGTCGATGTCCACGCATGTCAGCACAAGGTCGATCAAAACAACCTTGGCAACTGAAATTCAACTGGATGGGAATTGCTTCAGCCTGATTAGCGCAACAGCCTCAGATTGGAGCTGCTTGGAGCTTGTACAGCAGTGGAGGGAATGAGGCTGGGGGGTCTCATTGTTTGTTGAAACATGTCGGTCTGGTACGCCGGTCAGGTCCCAGACTTTCCCGTCGGAAGGTTGGACAGGAAAACCTCATCTAGACCGGACTTGACCAGCAGGCCGCTGCATGCTGGCATGTCTAGGGCTCGGCGCAGTGAGCATCATCACTCTGGGCGCCTACTTGTCAGGACCTACAAAGTGTCACGAGCCCGCCCCTGCATTCCAGACGAAACGGTGCCTGCTACACGGGCGCGGGAAATGCCTGATCTAAACTAACTATGCCAGCACTTTGGCACCCGCGCCGCGAGAATAACTTACCTCCACAGACTCTTTACATTACTAAAACGTGTTAGATGGGAGCAAATGGGTGTTCCTAGAAAAGGGGCACCCCTTTATGCATGAAGATGCCTAATCAAATCATTTGCAAGCTGGCAACCAACCCAGACAGCAAGTCCATTGCGCTGGAGGTTAGACATTTCTTGGCTGCACGTCTTGCAGAACAGCCTTGACCCAGTGGTATATCGTCGATGAGTTGGATTTCTGTTCGTATGTATTGCGTCGGTCGAGACTTGGACTGAACTCTGTCAACGTCGTCGCCATCGCTGTCATGGCTTTTGGTTGACATGGCGCCAATCATCATGGCATCATTGACTTCCTCAGCTCCCATGGTCGCCCCTATCCAGAAGCTGAGAAGTCTGCGTTTGCCGGCTCTGGCTTGATCCACAGGCTGCGGCGAAGCCATCATTTCCAAAACGCTTTGGCGACCGTCGACTCACACTTCTAAGCGGTTTGGAAGGAAGATAAAACAATTGCGAGTAGTTCAGCACAAAGCGATCTAATGGATTGCTACAGCAGCGCATGCGAGGGACAACTTCGGCCTGCGACTACACTTTACCGGAAGAACTGCCCGCAGCCTGCAGCTGACGGCGCGGCATGGCGAGGCATCTATCCCATGGGATGAATCCACAGTTGATTGAACCTCTCCGTTTCTGCTCGTGCGGCACGGTGCTGTTGCGCGTGGCGCCGACTGCTCAAATCTGGTGCGCCCTTCAAGGAGCTACAAGATTTGACAGGCAATCACAATCGAGCGAAGGGCATGCCTTGGACATTGTTGGCAAGGCTTCATCTGAAACTCATCTTGCTCCACTTGCGAACACACAGCGACCGCTCCTCGCACTTCTACTCGCCACGCCAGCCTTTTTTTGCGCACCCCTGCTTCTCTGTCTGTCTTTGGAAAACTATCATGCGTCCTGCAGGCCTTTGCAGCGAGCGAAAACAACACACTACATCCCACTATCCCGGTGTGCAGAATCGTATGAGAGCCGTGCCCTTCACGCTGATCTTTTCCTTTTCCAGTCATCCTCATTGAAGTCCTCTCAGGTCAACGGCTGCGCTGTGAAATGTTGCTCTGAGTCTAATTTGAACAGTGCATGTGCTGCCCTGAACTCGAAGTCCTGCTTCTCTTTCTTGGCTCTCTTGGTCTGCTCCATTTTTTCGGCGATGGCTTCAGACATTGGCTTTGGAGGCAGCTTGAGATCCACCTCCTCGACCCTCATGGGCCTCCTTGGTGCCTGAAAAGGGCAGCAAAGGCACCTTTCATTTCTTGAAATGAGTAGTGTTTTTTTGGTGGTTAAACCTAGTAAGATAATATTCCTTATATAAAATACTATACCCCAAAACGAGGACATAATTTTTACTCTATATTGGGTAGCATAGATACTACTCAAATGGAGAACATCCTAGCTGGCAGCGGTTACAGCAGGCTACCGTCACTTCAGGCCCCCAGCACGACCCTCTGGCATCGGTAGCCGGTCAAAGTCATCCTCATCATCCTCACGTTGTCACATTACTGTTGAGGTTCAGTCTGGCATGGAGCGATTCCCATGACTCTACAGCAAGGCACCTCCAGGATTTCCTCGAGAAGTGGGTACACCTCAAGTCTGAGGCAGCAGGCAAACACAAAAAGCCAACAAGACAAGAGCTTGCCGCATCAACTTGGCTCTCTAAGGGCCTGACAAACTGAGCACCTTCAAGTTTCGTAAAAGTGGCAAAAAGAACTGTTTGAACCTGTTTGAACTTTCTGAGGCATTAGCTGTTTGCCAAGAGCGCGAACCTTTGAACCAACTGTACCAAAGAAGTCTCACAGATTTCCATGAAAGCGAGGCCGTGGCCCAAAGAAAGCAAGGCCGACTTTGTCCCAGGGGAATTCTTCCTCCTGATGTGGCTTGCACATCTCCCCGATTGGTCAAGCCCAATGTGTCAGCCGTCTCGTGCCTGCACTGCGGCGAGGCCCTCTTCAACCATGTTTCCAGCAATGCCAGCCGCAGCACCTTCAAGTACAGTCTTCTTGTTGTCTTCTGGAAAGGTGGTGTCGAAAGCGGTCTTTGCCCTACCCGTGCGGAAGTCCCCCTATGTTGGCCGACATTCCAGGTAGTGCTTAAGCCAGGAAGCCTCCCGAGTCTTCTTGTGGCCCTTTCACTTTGGCCCACATTTTGAGTCTTGATCGCACTTGTGCCAGCTGCTCAGTGCTTTTCAGAGTAATCCCATTGTTCGATTCGGAAATTCTGCTACTACGTAGTGGCAAATGCTGGAATCCTTGCTTCTCCATGCTGGCGCTGCAGTTGCCAAGGCTGCAGAACCATTTTATAAAGCCTTCTAGAAACAACCGCGAAACCTGCTTACTGACTTGAACCCTGCCAAGTACCAGCATCTTGGAACAGTCAGTGCTAGGGCGTCCGGTCATCAGTGGACATGTCTTCACTCACTGCAAGTAGTAGAACACCGAAACCACGGACGAGCATTACGTGCCAGGCCTAGATCGCCCTCGCTCAGTGACCTCAAGGCCTGCCCAGATGAAGCGGTGAGGCGGGATGCAAGGCTATGCCCTTTGCCTCTCGACCCATGTCTTTCACCACGTCCAGAGTTTTCTCATCTGCGGGCAAGACCTCTAACACAGCTTGCAGAATGCACGGGCGCCTTAAGCTGAAAGCAGGCCCGGCCGGTGGCAGCAGGTTCACGGGCGCGTCCAGCAATTCAAGACTTGCATCTGCAGCCTTCAGCTTTTCTGCGGCTGCCTTGCAAAACACAACACCCAGCGCCAAATCTCAGAATGAAGATTTGAATCAATACCCTTCTGGCAGCACCTGAGCCTCCTCTGCGGAGGTGAATAGTTCTGGCAACAGTGCTGTTTCAGGGCGACGGACTGCTAAACTCGAGTGTCCCAAACTTGCCATGATCGCTGTTGGCTCTGAGAACCTCTTGCTTTTCTTCAGCATGTGCTGCAGTTGCCTGTGCAAAGAAATCAAGTCAGAGCCTGTCCGGCTGGCGTACGATGGGAAAGCTTGGAGACATGGATTTTGAGATTCTAGCCAGTGTCCACCATCCGAGCGCACCCCAGGACGGCTGCACACCTCTTTTTGCAAAGGCAGCAGACCACATCACTTGAGGAGAGATTGAGAGGTTGGCCTGGTCTGGATGTCTTTGTGCTGGGACTTGGTTGCAGGAGTCCGTTCAAGAAGCTTTACTGCAAGAGACCCATGCAATCCCATGCAAGAGGAAGCCAAGGCGTTGGCATGAATGCTGGCCTGCTGCAAGTCCAGGCCTAATTTCTAAGCAAGACCCAGGGAAACTTTTTCGCGGCAACTGACTTGTTTAGCTTCAGGCGGTGACAACCAGAGCAGCGACCACAAAAAGATATCTAGATCGCCTGGCATGGCGGGCTCTATGAATTCTCTGAGGAGATTTGGAGAATATCCCCAGGCACCTCCGGCCACCTCTTGAGGTGATCGGCCCTGCCATGATGAACCGATGGTCCCGAGATGTCCCGAGCTTCCATAAGAGCAAGCAAGCTTTCAGCCAGCAGTCCTGTACGAGGGCGCATGCCGGGCCTACGTCCTTTGGCTATGCTTTGGCTGTGAAAATGTTGCTTTCAACTTCGTGCTTCGGAGAGTGCTATACTGTCTTGAAATCTTGGAAATCGCTGGGGTTGTGTGACGTTAGCGGCGCCTGCCAGGCACCAAAGCTGCTCTCGCTAGGATTTCTCTTACCATTCCTAGTCTGCGACTTCTTGGACCAATGTATCGCGAAAGCGATACATTCAAGCACAACCAGGGCAGGTTCAACGTTGCAAGGCTCACAGCGTGCTCTTGATTCTCGACTGTCCGGTGCCGAGGCTTCAATCGTCCAGTGACTGCTATGAGGACAAAGCGCGAGACGCACTGTCTTCGACAAATGCTGTCTGCGCTCCTGCATATAATTCACAATGATTTTCATCTCTCTTTCACCCACCGCGAACTTGCATTTCGTGGTCCGCCACATCCTGCCGGACAAAAAGGCAGAGCAGCGTACAAACATGAAGCCCCCGGAGCTGCATCCAGCATGCACAAGCCTCCCTTGGTCCTGTGGCAGTTCTGGCAGACCAATAGGCTCAACCAGCTGCAACTCTACCTGATCATGCGCAGCATGGCATGCAACATAACAATTTCAACATCAACCTTCTGAGGCCCGGCTTGCTCTATTTCGTGCCAATCAACCTTGCAACCACAGCTGGCACAGCCACGCCTACATGGCTGGTGCTCAGGCTTCCAGCATCCTCTACCATGACATCCAGGAACCTCAGATCTGCAAGGGGTAACCCAAGCAAAAATGCTGACGGTACAAGTCACAAGTAGGGCTTCGCTTGCAAACATTTCGGTCTTGCCGCCCTGTGCGATCTGCTACTGTATTCACGTGCGTCTATTCAGAGTCTAATTGAGGAGTCAACTTGCGCGTTGTAATCTTCTTCCACGCACAAAGAATTGACGCTCTTCACTTACTTGCTTGCTTGCTTACTTAATCTTACTGCCGCTCGTAATCACGGTGCAGTGCGCAGATGAGGTGGCAGTAATGAACACCGGCATATGGAACCCCTGGGCACCTGACCAGTGACTGCAGCAGGCTCCGACGCCACAGACAGCTGCCTGCCAAGAGTCATGCCGGCTACAATCCTACGTCCCAAGACAAAAAAGCCTTGGTAAAATTCGACTGCTTCAACAACGAGTAAAGAATTTAATCGTTCTCGTGGATGGTTGATGGTTCGCTGCAGTGGTGACTCACATAATGCAGGGCCGCAGTCACTGTCCAGACATTGCTTAGCGCATTGATCATCAACTGGACTGGACTGTTGTTTCATCGGTTCATAGACTGCAAACGAAACAGATTGCCTGCGTTAGCATCACAGCGGGAATGCCATATCCTTCGAGCCTTGCTCCATACGTTTGCAGCGTGGGCAGTGTTGAGTACATGAGCATCTGCGGCCATGTAGTGCATGCAGTGCAGCCAAGGCTAGCGCGCTGGGAAGAGGACAGTCCTTCAGCAAACCAAGCTGCAACAA
Source organism: Symbiodinium pilosum (assembly GCA_905231905.1). Taxonomy (NCBI): domain Eukaryota; class Dinophyceae; order Suessiales; family Symbiodiniaceae; genus Symbiodinium; species Symbiodinium pilosum. The sequence continues at coordinate 291,590 of CAJNIZ010036668.1, read as the reverse complement.
GCTTGGGACAGAATTCCGCATGAAATAAAACAATAGTGGACTGTCCCCACCATGGCACCAAGCTTGGCAGCCTGGAGGCGCGGCTGCACTGACAAGCCCTCAACCTAAATCTGCGACATAGACCCAGCGATCCGAGCTCATGGCTGCAGCTGAAATGCCATGGAAGGTTGACCGTACCTTAAAGCGAGGGCAGGGGTGGTGGCCAATAGCGCGTAACCGAGAGGCAGAAAAGAGCGCGGCGTTGCGAGGAAAAGCCAACACTGGCAGCATGAACGTCGAGATGTTGTTCATGGAAAGTGCCAAACTGGGAGGCAGGGCTGCGGGGATGTTTGATCTGTCTGTCCAAATTGCAAGCGCACTTGACTATACATAGCAGCACGAACTGCAGCAGGTGCTCTTCATGGAAGTACTTGTACGCCTCAGGGTTAATTGGGCGTTTCTTTTGCAGAAGCTGCGCAGCGCCAGGAGCACCGTAGCCATCAACACTCTTTGCAGAACACCAGGCCAGATACCAAAGCAAAGGCGCAGAATGCGAAGCAGCTGGCAACCTGCCATGCAACCGGAGTCAGATGGTCTTCAGACATTGTCGCTGTCGACCTAAAAACTTGGAACTCTGCACCTAGCAAACTGGGCAGTTAAGCGTGACCAGCAGTGTTCAGTGCTTTGGCCCCTATCCAGCTCAGAGCCTCTGCATACCCAAGTTGACACTCGTTGAGCACTCGCTTGCTCGTCCAAGGTAAGGCTCATGCTGCCAAGCTTGCACCATTGCCCAGGATAGTGACCTGGGTTGGTTCAACGGCCACATGAAGAAAGGAAATATTGCAGAGAAGCTGAGAAAGGGTCCAGTATTGTGGCAGCTGCATGCACTGCCAGGGAAGTCAAGGACCTGGTCTATTCAGTCACAGTGTGGTTGTGACTACTTTGCAGGTTGCAAACACAACCAATGTCATGATGCATCCCCATGCAACCACCAAACCTCTTAATGGCCAACAGGTGACTCAGTCTTGCCAAAGACCTTCAGGAGGATGACCGGGGAGAATATCACCTGCGAAGGGGAAATGCTGCAAGCTTCCATCAGTCGCGTCACTGCGGGGTGTTGTTTGGAGTGTCAACTTGGTCCCTGTCGGACTCAACGTGGTGGAGTCTGACTATTCGCTGGCTCGGGCCAGCTTCTGATGAGCAACATTTTGTGCCGTGCCATACCAAAGCGAGCAGGGCAGCAGCTTACGTGCCCTCCGTCTAGCAGGCTCATTAACTCATCCTTTGTACAAGCGCTGCTGCGCTCAAAGCTGGAGCAACCTTGATTGTTTCGTCTGACAGATACAAAACGATGCTCATGGCCTTACCATGCCTTGCCTTACGTTCAGACAAGTCGCTTTGAGCTCATAGCGGCGTCACGCTGTGGGCTTTCCGCGGAAGGCCCAGAGCTCTCCTTGCTTCAAGCTTGTTCGCAAAGCAGAATCACTCAGTCAAGGGCGGCTTGGCAAGATGACTTGGGACTCACCTTGCATACTGGTGCGGTCCTCACTCGCGTCGATGACTCCTGGCTCCAGCTGGCTGTCCATGTGACTCCCGGTGGAGCAGGGACGTGGGAATGGACTCAGGAGACACGCTGCGCAAGCGCGATAGAATTCCAGAAACTTGCACCAAGCTTCAAGCCACCCAGGCCAAAGTTTTTTTCTGTCCTCTGTCTTATCCTTCTCAGCAAAGGTCTCCATCGCTGTGTAGCAGCGCTGAAAGACGTCCCAGGGGTCCAGTGCATCGAACTGCCGAAGCTTCTCAACGAATTCGGCCAAAAGCGGGAAGAAAGAAGAGAACTCCGAGGTGGAGATCAGTGTGCCAAGGCCGGCGGTCAAGGCAGATACCATGGGATCCAACTTCGAGGACTTCAGCTTCACCAGCCGTCCGCCACGAAAAAAAGTCATCCCAGCCCCCACCAAGCCTCCCACCCGGCTCTCATCAGCTAAAGCACCACTGGAGGTGCCCGGGCCAGGGCCCGTCACGGAGCCTCCTGAGCCCGCCGGTACTGTCAGACTGTGCTGGGACTGGTTGACAGGATGAAGCTCTGGACCGCGCTCGCTGCGCTCTCTCTGTTCCAGTTCCTGCACGAGAATGGCCTTGAAGTCGTTGAAGCGAGGTCCTTGGCACCACGGGTTCTCAACACCAAAGTAAAGGACATTGCGCAATCCAAAAAGCCGAGGATCGTAAGACGTATTTATCCAGCTGCTGCAGCTGCTCCCTAACGCCCCAATCAAGCACTGACTGCCGCAGCGTGGATAGTCTGGCAGGCTGGCTGGCAGAACTGTACGTGTTAAGCACTTCATCCCCGAGGATGGGAAGTAAACGGCTCCTCTCGGCTGCCTCTGGCATTCCCCCAACCGCTAACAAGATGGCAGCAACATCTTCAATGTGCTCGGTCTGCAAAGATTTTGACAGCTTGCTGCTCAGGTCGAACTTCGCTAGCAGCACGAAAATCAAGCTGCGATATCGCCAGCATAGGGGCTCCTGCAAAGCCTCCATTTCCGGCACATGAAGCCTACCACCTGGATACGGCACTCCGTTCTCTTCACCATGTCGGGCAGTTGCATGCTCAATCCAGCGGCCAACACGCTGCAGATTCATGACGATACGGCAGACTTTCATGGCACGCTGCTCGGTCGAGCGGGCGATCTGATCGACCTCGAACATGGCCTTCTTATCTCCACCTCCTTGCAGTTTCATGTTGAGAATGTTTGGTTGGCGGAGAATTTCTCGCAGTATCTGATCATCCAAACTGTAGTATTTGCTGACAAAGGTTTTGCGAACGTCCCGGGTAAGCTGCACCGGGCAAAAGTCAATAAAATGAATGGGATCTGTCAAGGCCTCCTCAAGAAACTCAAACGCCTCGTACTGTTGCGCACAATCCTGTGCCAAGAGAGCCATGCAGTTTTCTTGCTCGGCGGAGTTGGAACGCTGATGAGCGAGGCTTCCTGTTACCGCCAACGCTGGAGACTCCGCGACATCCCTCCAGCGCCGCTCTGTGGCTTCACGGACGGAAAGGCCCTCCACCCACAAGTCCAAGGTGCTGAGGTCCACCGCAAAAGGATCTTCGGTGATAAGAAAGAAGTCACGCTGCCATTGCCCTGCCATCTATTGGCTCTTTGGGCATTTCTTTCGGCTAAGTCTTCAAAGTCTTTTTACAGATTGCAGTGAGAGCATACAGGCATTGCGCGTGCTGCAAAGAAGCTAGCCCCAGCCCCTCGTGTGGCTAATTTCTAGGTTTTGCTTGCAAGCTGGATTTGAGCCTTGACTGTCTGCAATTTGCAGTGCTCGTTGCAGCTGCAGGATCCTGCAAATACCTGACTTGCAAGCCATAACATGCTGTGGGCGAGGCGGCTCTACTGTAGAGTATGCGGCTGAGTTTTCTGTTGGACTCGCGCATGGCACCTACGCTGCTGCCTGGCACTAGGGCCTTGCACCGCATATCTGCTCATGGGCGGGGGTGGGAGGGGGGTTCATTAATCGACTAGCGAAGCGCTCTGTTTTGAGCAGCTTTGCTTGGAAAATGCGGCGCCCTCAGGGCGCGAACGATGCTAACATCACATTATGTGACAGGCCTGATCCTGGCTGTTCATCAGCGGTTCCAGCCTGAGGCATTTCTGATCTAAATCCATTGCAAGCAACTTGCTCGGACATGCCGTAATAACATGCAGATCATGCAGTAAGTGATGGTGAAGCAAAGGTTGTCCTGGGGTCAGTACCGCGCTTGGCCACGTGCTGTCTGTGCATCTATGAGATAAGTCCACATTGCAGCGTCGATCACATCATCGACACCTTCTCCCGACAGCGCAGAGCACTCCAAGTAGTCAAGAGCACCAAGCCGCCTGGCCAGGGCCTCCGCAGGAAATGTGCGACATGTGGCTATGCATAGGAAAACCGTGCACGAATCTCTCAAGAAGTGCGCTCACTTCACCAAACTCTGTAGGTCAGCCTGGCCCTCCTGGTAGGAAACGCAGGCTGATGGCGGCATCTCGGCACAAAGGTCCAGCTTCGTGCCGACCAGTAGGATTGGAGCATCGCCGATTTCATGCTTCCACTTGTCCTCGACATTTTCGAAGGAAGTCCTCGAGGCAAATCTTGCTCTAACACTGACGTTAAGCAAGGCCTCAGGCGTAAATGGCCGCTTGCCATTGACAGCAATCTTCACAAGTTCACGCTGGATACAGAATGAAAAGAGAGGCAGGCCTTGATGCCAAGGAGAAGAGCATGATGTACACCGAAGCACTGTCGTAGAAGCCTTGCTTGAGAATGGTGCATCCAGCACATCATCACTTTGCTTGCCGGAGTTCCCATCACAATCCATCACAAATCTTCTGCTGAGTATCTGTTTCGCAATTCGCCGTGTGAGCTCGCTGCATCAGTCAGGCTTATCATGGCCGTGGTTCCACTGCCTTGCGTGCTGCCAGTCTATTCTCTGTCCTGGCAAACTTGGTCAGCTCTCAAAACCTGCTTGCAGCCAGGCACCATCCTTCCACACGTATTCGCCTGAAGCTGAGCTAGGCTGACAAAACGCTGCAAGTGCACCATCACATGGCTACCGCGTTTAGCTGATGGAGCTGTTGTTGAAGGGGGGTGTTCTGCTACATGTCTCAACAAAGCCCTGCGACGTATACATCTCACTCCACTTGTCACGGATGGGGGCGGGTGCTTGGAGTTGCTTGGAAAAACTGTTGGGCACGTCGCAGGTGTCCAAGCATGGCGAACGAGGAGCATGGAGAAGGTGAGCAAGGCAATCAGGGGATTGAGACCAGGCAAGTGCATGAGGGTTGCTGAGCATCTGGTGAGTGAGGAATGGGGCTGGACCGAGACCAACTGATTCTTATAATGGTCAGAAGGCTTGTTCTTAGACGTGTGCTGTAGAAATGTGAACAAGGGCACAGACAGGCAGACACGGGCAGTGGCTGGGACGGTCAACATCCATGGTACATGCAAGCGATGTGGAAATGTGTGCGGACGGGCAGTGGGCAGCGAGCACGAGTCAGGCCAGTGCACAGTGGAGGAGGGCAACCTTCACAACTGGGGAGAGTTTGTAGCCAGGAGGATTGCTCGCAAGGCTCCTGAAACATCCCTCCAACAGAGTGAAAAGCTGTGCAAAAAAAAAAAGCAGATAAAAGCAGTCAGGGCTTCAGCGTGAAACATCGGCATCACAACAGCAACATCTGTTGGTAAGACCTGCGTGAACGCTCCAACAAACTTCTGTGAAGCAAGCTTGTCAACGTTTTGCGTCTTTCGCAGAAAGCAGTTCTTGATCAAGTGTTGCAGCATGTTGCAGCGGTGTACAGCTTTGCCATGCTTCATGCATCTGAAGACTCGCTACAGAACGTGTACATGCTATACGTTCCTACTGCAGATCTTTAAGAAGTCGTGAATTCAAACATGTAGGCGCAGGCTACGAGAAGGCTTCTAGGAGCAAGCCCGAGTTGAACAGGAACAACTCTAGAAACTGTGATGATGATGACGGCGATGATGATGATGATGATGATGATGCTGATGATGATGATGATGGAGAAATTACAGCCGACATTCTCAGAGACCTTCCGACCTGCCAACCACACACGTTCATGTCGCGCACACTTCTGTTCCGTAACTTTCACAAGCCAGCCTCCCTACAGTACTGATTCGAACTTGACGTTTCTCGGCACGCATCAAGAAAAGGCCAGCCGCAAGTTGGCGATTTTAGATGGTAAAGGCTCCCCTCTGGGCTTTCAAGTAGGAGGGTGTGCCATCGGTGCACGGACGCTTGAGATCGCGGTGCGGACGGGACGAGCCATGTGGAGCGTCAACCGGAGCATGGAGGTGCAAGAAGGTGGCTTCTTGCCGGCACTTTGGCTCCGGGCTTGGCCTTGGCGTGCCTTGTAATTCAATTTGTGGGTGTGCTAGGGCGTAGTGCTTCCAGCTATGCGCTGAGTGTTTCGTAAGCGTTGCGAATCAGCCTTGGTAGCTTCAAGGTACTGCATGTGACAGTTGACAATCAGGCAGCAAATAGCGCTTACTAGCAATATCTAGCATTGCACAGTACTAGCAAGATACGCCAGGTCGGTTCTTAAGATATTCATGACAAGCTGCAATTCTCGAACCGGACTGTGCCGTCATCCTGCACCAGCCAACACCGAAAGCACTTTGCGTTAGGACACTCTAGTCCAGGGCGTCCTTTAGGTGGCCACTGCCATTCAGTCTGCCCATTCCAGTCCAGCCGGTCCCGGAGCCAAGACAGTCACGGCATCGGAACACCAGGCTAGTTTTCCTGAGCGTGAGTAGAGCATCTGCATGAAACTTCATACGGGCGAAATAACAAAGCACATGCAAACAAATGCAGCACTTCGCGGTCAGGACACCCAACCCCAGGCAGGCCGTGGACGTCCCGGCCATCGCCTCTTATCGACACGCTTTTGACCAAGGCATACTAGAAAGAAGCTCTGGGCGCCCTGCCTACAAAAACAAGGTGCACATTTTGCGGCAGGTAGGAAACTGTGTCCGCATGGGCATCCCAATCCCGGTCAAATGGGGCTTGTGATGACACGACTGCCTGAAGCAGACTGGCAAGAGCCGACTCGACGCGACATACTCGACTTAGTCCGATGCTGTGAACTCCGTCTCGTTCACGATGCCACTTTTTACCTCGCCATCTTGTCCAAGCACCTTGGTCGGTGTCTCTCTTGCACACAATGCAAGATTGTTGAACTGCGTTCACACTAGTGCTGGCGGAGGCTCACATACATTCCGAGGAAGGATAGGTTCTTTCCAGACTTCGGCCACTCGTTGTCTCAACACATCTATCGTGTCGTCCTCTCTCAGCTGAAAGCCTGGAGATCAAACAGAGCAGCCTTGCAATCCTTGTGTAAGCCAGCCGGATCAATCTGAGTTCTGTGCAGTACTGCTGGCCGGACAGGAAGCGCACGTCAACGTTGGGCATATTGTGCAGAATATTACGCAAATGTTGTATAAGTTCTGAAGCAGTTGAAAACATTTGAAAGCTTTCCGGGTACACTGCAATGAAAAGTATTTCAGTTCCATTCAAAAACTCCTGCGGACTTACCCCAGGAGGAAATGCTGATTCTCTGCAATGATCTGGTGGTTAACCCCACAAGCCGTAGCCTTAGCCGAAGGCTGCCATTTGCAGGGCCCGTGAAGGCCAAGTCGACAGGAACAGAAACCAACACACGCAAGGGCTGTCGCTCCTAGCTCCAGGCACTTGCGCTCACTTCTTGTCGACCGCTAATTTATGGATGGCCCACTCCGAAACCCAAAAGAGTTCAGCCATCGGCCTGGGCTGCAAAGGTGCAGCTTGCAGACTTCGTGCTGCATACTCAGAAACAGCCACTGGCTGAGCATGAGGATTTTGTACAAAGCCAAGAGCTGTGCTTCCAAGGACCGCAATTCTTCCAAACCAGCAGGAAGTGGACAGCAGGGGATGATGGCATGTTTTCAAATCAAATTCCTGAAGCTCCGCAGCTTTGACCGTATAACTGCCTGAGTGCGTAGCACATAAGTAATTGCATGATCTCCACCCTGCAAATGAGGTATGTACAATTGGAAGCGCGAGTGGAAGTTTGGGAATGTACCGTTGCTTGTAGGAAGACCCATGCAGGGTAGGTCTGGCATTTCTGAGGGCCTGATTGGCTCATTCCCACACCCCCATCTGATTGAAATGTGATCCTGCACCATGCTCATGCTCCAAATTTAAACCCTGCCTGATCAACACTCCAACTCATTGGTTGGCTCGCTTTTGGTCAGATGGGATGCTGCACACCTCCCGCAATTCGGAGCAGCGTACTCAAAACAGCAAACTGTCAATATGGGAACTCCGACTTCATCCACTGCTCTTGGAAGATAATATACGGCTGAAACTCCCAGCCAGGCTGGCTGCCAGGCTGGTCAAAGTGACCGCTCATTGTTTGGGCAGCATGCGAAAGATCCGGGAGGATGTGGGAGGTACCTGGCAGAAAGCTCAACTGGCTGAGCGCCGTCCGTCTCTATGCTAGCGGGGTAGGCACCGGTCGCACAATGCCATCGAGGATGTAGACCTTTGCCACAATTGACAAGCACACTCCGATTTTGAAAAAACATGCTACACTCGTTGCCTCGGCCTGGTGGGCTGCTCCTGTCCTGAAGTCACTGGTAAGACACAGATCATCACCTAGTCCAAGCAGATGTGCCTTGCAAGCCGCGACTGGCGAAGTATGGCGAAGTCGATATCCACACACTCACTCGTGTCTTGCTTTGGTCCTCGAAAAGCATGTAAAAGCCATCGCCTGCTCAAGCACTTTTTGCTTTGAGGTATATGCCAGAGCTTGTCTTGCCAGTTGCCACGAAAGGCATTGCCTGGGAGCACGCAGCGGTTCCCGCATGTCTTCCAACTTCTCTTGCCAGGCTCGAGGCGGGATTCGAGGGAATGCTGCCCTTAAGCTTTTCCTGGTCACAAAACACTTATCGCAAAGGCCAGTTGTTTCCGAAAGAGTTTATCGCCCGTGCCTGGCGACCGGCTTTAGAAAGAAGGTCGGTTGTCGCCATCATGCCTCCAACATCAGCGATGGGTGCGGACAGGCAGGTGGCTGGGCATCCACAAGCCTGGGGCGCGGTCTTGCGGAGCCGGGGCCACCTTTGGAAGCCATCAGCTTGTGCTTGGAGTCTCAACGTGAATCCAACAATCCTAGATTGCTCCCTACGCTCCCTGAAAAGCACGGCAATATCTGGCGGCATTGCCTGACGCGTCGTGCGTACCTGCCGCAAGCTGGCACCTCCGAACAGGCAAGCAGGCGCACACCAGTGCCATCACTTTGACCATTGCATCATATTGCGTCCAGCCTCTGCAAAGTGACCTGCTCAGCATCGCTGCAGCTGCCAGAGCAGTCAACCCCAGGCCAATCACTGCTGTGGCCTCGCCAAGCTTTGCAATCCCTAAGAATCCCTGGACAAGGTTCAAATATGTGTGCGCAGACCCTCACGCCTGTAGGCCGTGTCGGGATGCCTGCTTGTTTGCAGGCTCCTGCAGATTCGGCTCAGCATGTCAGAAATATCAGAAATGGGGAAGCAAGCGCTGAAGGAAGCCTGCACAGGGTCTGGGACACTCAGGTCTTCGATGCCTTCGGCAAGCTTGCGCCTCAGCTGTGCTCGTCTCGGCTTGGCCCGAGCAAGTCTGAACTCTTTGCCGCATAGTGGCGAAACTCCAATAAGCGATTCGGTTGGGATGTCATATTGGATCTTTGGTTTCAGAATCTCCTGCTGATCAGGCTGCTACGTCTCGAACCAACGGAACATCAGAAAACACGGAGTCCAGGTCAGGCAGCGATGGGACGGCACACTCCACCCAGTCCTTTGAAAGATTTGCGAGTGCTGCTCATCACTTCATGCTCATTCTGCACGGCGCAGGAAGGAAACATCATGAGGTCCTCTGTGGAAGACGGATGCGGCATGGAAGGCTCCCTGGGAAGAGCAATAGGGTCAGCACCTGCCCGGAGAACTTTGACCGCAAGATGTGCCGGAGGCTTGATGCGAGGGCGCGTTAACAACGAGACGGCGCGGCCTTCGGGCTTCTGAGCCTGGCCCTCCACAACGACAGGTGCGTGAGGAGCAGGACCTGCAACCACCAATCACACTGCTGGCTAGACCGAGCTGTGTATGGGTTCGCGATGCATTACCGAAGCCTTGCGCCGGTTTGCTCGCCATGAACCGTCCTCGATGGTAAACGCTTGATGCAAAACGGTGCTGCAGCTCGCTTTGACGCTGGTGCCTAAGGGCGTGGCCTGCCGCAAGACCCAGTCCAAGAAGAGCAGCTCCAGCAACTACGTAGCCTGCCAACGCAGGCTACGTCTCGGCTGGTTCTTGCTATGCAAGGCTGCGCAATGTCACTGCACAAAAACAGGTCCAGCAGGCCTATCCTGTCAGGGACAGGTGGCACGGGCGGATCCTCGCTGGAACACGGCTTTTTAGTGCAAGCAATGCTGCACACAGATGCACACAGCTTCAATTTACAGAGTGTTCCTGCCTGGATTGTCTGCGTGGCAGCGCTTGCCAACAAGACTGGATCATCGGGAAGAGTTTGCCTTTGTGCTCAGCAAGAATCTATATCACCACAAGCACTTGCCCCAGATAATCAGCTTGGGGGCGTCGATGCTTCTTCTGCGTTCCCGATGAAGAACCTCACTTGGCGAACGCCACAACAAAGTTCAGCGAAGTCTTCATTCACCAGAAACGACTAACTGCCCCAACCAAATTAGGATGAGAGGCCAGTCGGCTTGATCTCCCATTTCGTCCATGGCTGCGAGCCCGTGGCTTGAGGCTTCAAAGCAACCAGCAAGCTTTGCAACGCAGCAAAACCGTGGCAAACGCATGCTGAATTAGAAGGGTGGCTGACCGTGCCATAGAAGGCGATATCGAAAAGAAACCAGCAGCCCGCTGTTCCTTGGTAGCGCAGCGATGCTACCGAACTTAACTTGCACCAGGCAGTCACAGGCTGGCGCCTACCAGGAGTTGCCAGTGACGTTTATCACGAAGGTTGCCGCCTCATATGATGTCAGAAGCACGTGGCTGGTGACCGGCGACCTGTGCAACTTTGCATGAAGTTGTGTCTCAGTTCCCTGGCGGCCTGGCACGCTAGCCTGAAGAAGCAGCATTTTTTGATAGTTTTTTGTTATGGCTGCGTTGAGGTCATCACCGCAGGATAATGTTCCTGGATGCAGCTGCTTGCAGCACAGCCAGGAGTGGCGCATCGGAATCTTTTGGGGCCTCGTAGACGGAGCACAGAAATACCTTGCACTTTCGAACACAGTGCCGCAGCTAGCAGCAGAGATCAGCGGAGATTACTGACAAAGGTCCACGCCACCGCTGCAGGTATCGCCCCGATTCCAAGGAGCACACGGAACTGGACGGAAGTAATGCCCTGCCACATATCTTGATGTTTCAAGCGTGTGAGGGAAATTGGGGACATGATCCACAATTGCTTGACTGCTCTGCTTGCGTACCACAGATCTCTGACAGGCGTGTCTGCGCACGACAAGTGACAGCCACGAAACATGTCGCTACTGCTGCGAATTCCAGTTTTCTGGTTTGACTAGCTGTCCTCAACATGCCAGAAGTGCGGGCATAGAATTTTAGGGACAAGTGATGAACAAAACCAAATGGGCGGACCATGCTCAGCGTGTTTGGCGTGACATCAAGCAGCATGTTGTTTTTCGGTGCCTCAAGGCACTGAAGTGTCCTTTCGTTTCTCCCGACACTTCAATTGCACTGCAGCAAGTCCGCTATGTATAGCTACTACAGCCTGTGTCTACTTTTTCATGTGGGAGTCACTTTTTCTAAGATGTATGACATGTGAGGACGAAGCTTCTTTGAAGCGCCAGCCCAACACAGTGAGGTCTCAGCATAAAGAGCGCCACGAATCGCTTGCAAATTGGATTCACTGGATAGAGCACACAACAGGGCTACTTTGGCGCCCCTCGCTGCGGCAGACTGCTCCGCAGAGCGCACCAGGGGTCGACTTGCAGCACTGCGGTAAATCGCACCGATCCCGTCAACCAGCATCATGACAGTGTTGGAAGCATACAGGCATCTTCGTGGAATAACATGTCTCCAGTTGTTGGTACAAAATGCCCCCAACAGCTGCTGTACATGTTGATGAAGATGGCGGCTTGCACAACAATCGCAACATCCCTCAACACCCTGTTTTGCGTCTTTAACGGAATTTCGCCTTTTTCCATAACATTATTTATTTTTTATCATGTTTATCGGAGTCGCTCTTGCTTCTGGTACTGGTTGGCAGGGTTGACTGTTGCGAGCTGTCAACGGACGGGGTTGCAAACCGCCTTCTTGTTGGATGCTGCTACTGGGCTCTTCTCTCTGAAATGAGACTAGAACCTTGCTGAGTGTTCGGTTGAGAAGAGAGCGGATTTATATGTATATATCAAAGGTCTTGGCTGGGCCTGCTGCTAAGAAGGCGCAACACCTTCCTCGTGGTGCATGGTGGTGCTAGGAGTCATGAGTCCAGTGCTTGCTGCTGCCATTTTGAATCCGAGCATGGATGCCGCTGCTCTCTGCCTGTGTTTGATTTGGCCTGTGGGCGCTTAGGAGACCTTTTTTTGGCAAGACAACTGATGCATTCCGCCCTCATCTAACTGCAGCGGCGATATCACTTGCAGGTTCTGTGCAGGGCCGACTTCCTTCGTTTGCAAAGGGACGGCACTGTAGCAACACGGCTTGGACTCCGTCTTGCCTACATCCCCGAACTCCGGAACGTGCGAATGGTGTCAGCAGAAGACTGCAAATCAGACACCAGGCATGACAGCAGACACCAACAGCCGTGACCATTTGAAAGCTCAGGGAAGAAAGCAACATTGTAGATTCAAGACTCCAACAGGCACAACGCAACAACGCAAAAAGACCCAAGTACAGCCCTGCCTGGTTTGGAGGCAGTCGGAGCAGTGGCAGTGCCAGCCTCAGAGCTTGTCCCGGAAGCCTTGTGGCCTCGCCCTGTGTAATGCGTGTGGAACAATTCGTGTCATGGCCTGACATTTTGCAGGGCCAGCTCAGTTGAAGGCAAGTAGGGAGCCAGCTGCCCAGGTCCTTGCCTTGGACATGCCAAACATGGGGACAAGGCTGCTTTGCCAGGAAAGCCTGGGTCACCTAGGGGGCCTCGGCGGCCTTCCTAGCTGCCAGCTGTGATGAGTTGCGATGGCTTTCTTCTTAGAATGCTGCGACAGACAGAGAGCAATGATGTACAATTGATGCGGCCGCGGCCGCCAACTGCTTACCCGAGCTGCTTCCCATGTGGGTGCTGGTTAAATTCGAGGTCAGCTTCTCAACGCACGAAATCAAGTAGGGTGCCGTCGTGAGACTGATGCAAAAAAGGGTTGCTAAAAGGAGGACAGGGGGGGCACATAATCTTGATAACTGCTCCTGTCTGCTTGACGCATGGACGAACATGCCAGCAATCCCACCTCCAAGTAGCGTCCCACCGCGAGGGGGGCGTCCGACAGGCCATTACTGTATAACAAGATCGCTGCTACAAGCTCTCTGCGCGGATGCCCTGCATCCTAAATTCATTTACTGCTGCTTACTCTGCCAGTCCAAACCATCCGTCATCCACAGCCTCTCCCCCTCCCGCCAGCAAGAAATCAATTCACACCAAGGAGGGCCCTAGATGTTGCCGAGGGGCCAAAAGAATGCTTTCGCAGCACTGTTTGCCGCGTCCACGGCACTCACCTAGCTTTTAATAAATGTTCCAACTGCAAACATCTCAGAGTTTTGTAATAAAACAGAGCCGCCTCTCTTGCTCCCTTTCCTGGCTCCGCTGCCTGGACTTTTCACTGAGCACCACACTGATTAGCATGCTGAGGTTGAATGGCCTTCGCGGCGCTAAGAGGATAGTTGCCGCCCACCTTGTAGTTCTACAAGCTACGGTCGTCGCCCCATCAGCACCCAACATTTGTTGCTGGGTCGGCGGCCCCGATTCCCATGATCAATCGACTAATGGCAATCATTGTCCTCTAAAGCATGCGGTGCAAGGATGCTGAGTAATGCTCCTTTCGTGACGAAATGCTTCCAAGACAAGATGGCATCAAGGTCCAGATGGTCTCTGGCGTACCTCCATTGACATGGATGACAAGAGTCCTCTGCCTCCTTTCTATCGGCCATCGAAAGAAACACCGCCACATCAGCCCATAAAATTAACCACTTCAGCCCTGAGCCAGTGCATGTCTGGAGCACCCCAAGAGAACAGCGACGATGCCAATGCTCCGAAAGCCGCCAAGCCATTGGTGATTATCTGTAGCAAGTGCTGATTTTTGCGTTGATGCCATTTTGACCGCTTGCAATAAACAGTGCAGTTCTGCACAGCCACCAACACAAAGGCATGTCTGCATCTCATCTAAGTTGCAAGCCAAAGCTGGTCGGATGCCCAATACATCTCCCAAGTACCTGCGAACAGCACAGGCTTCTCAGTGGGGTCTGCACACGCCACAGACATGCTGTCGTAAGGAGCGCGCCCCATCGTCAGCATGCCCACCACGGAGCCGATGAAAACCGCACCTGCTACAGACATGTACTCAGGCTCGTACATGCAAACATGGATGTAGAATTTAGGCAGCGCGCCTAGCAGGCCATGTGCCACCTGGGCGAATCCACTCAATGATCACCGTACAAGGAGAGGTGCAGACAAGCTCTGACAGGCTCGTGCGCACTATTCTGGACGGCTGCTTGCGTCGACGGTTTGTCCCCGCGTGTGCCAGTCCGCCGCCACAGTTTCCACTGAGTTTGCAGAGCTTCCACACTTTTAAAGCTGCCGCGAACAGAGTCAGAACCCAGACAGGAACAAATTCCCCAGGCCCTACACTCCCTCGCGTCGCTCCAAAAGAGCTTGCCTGTGCTCTGCCCAAGCCTCTGGTTTCAGCACATGCTGGCCCTGAAGAGCACTGTGCCAGCAAAGCGGTCTGCAAGCGGACATTCATCGCAAGAGCTGTGCTGACGACAATAATCTGTCTTGATGTTTTTGACAGCCACCTGGCTGCGACCTGACTCACGCCACCGTCTGAATTTATTTTCCTGATTTTTTTTTCCCGAATGCGTAGCGGAAGGGTTCCGGTTTTAAGGTTGGGGTCCAGAAGTCCAGGAGGCGACGCGAGGTCGTTGCGTTTGGGTTCGCAAGCGTTCGCAAGCGTCCCTCGTTTGCAAGCGTCCGCAAGCGTTCGCGGAGGGTCGGACATGCCGGAGGGACGAAAATCGTCGCGAAACGCAGAACTGTCGTCACTTTTTACGTTTCGTATTACAAAAGTGTCAACAGTCACAGGGATCCGGGGGGTCGTGGTCGCGAAACGCAGAACTGTCGTCACTTTTGGACTCGCCTCGGGTCTTCGCGTCTCAAAAGTGTCAACAGTCACAGGGATCCGGGGGGTCGTGGTCGCGAAACGCAGAA
>CAJNIZ010036668.1:217399-276546 GCA_905231905.1 Symbiodinium pilosum | reverse complement strand
GAGAGGAGAAAAGAGAGAGGAGGATAAAGAGAGGAGGATAAAGAGAAGAAAGGGATGACCCCGGACCTACGTCTCCTAAGTGGTTTCGCCCGTGTGGTGTCATTATCATTGCATGTACGTGTCACGTGTCTGCATTCGGGTTCGTGGCTCCTATCTGGTTTCAAAGAACCTGCAAGACAGGAAGTGGCAGGGACCACGCTTATGGAAGCAGATTTGAGATATTTAGGCTTCAGAATAGCAAGACTTGTTCGAAGTTGTCTGCACTGTTAGGATCACTACCTTGCGGATCAGCGGCCTTGTCATGACTGCTCAAGCCATGACAGAGCGCAACGATTGCAAATGCCAGTTGACTTGGCTCGCGGGGATCAGCAAGATGAAGCAGAGAGAGGCGGTGCTTAGCTATGCTTTGTTTCCTGAACAGCGACGAGCTGCAAAAGGACAAGCCTTGTGAGAGCTGTCTGTCATGTTGGTTTCATTGTGCCCTCCTGTTCTCAGGCAATTCTGCCTGCCCGGATAGGTGGTGATGGCAACTTCCGGTCTCTTCGCAGCTGGACGGTACTTACGCATCGCCGAGCAGGTTCCAGTCTGTGAGGCCCTGGCCCATGGCTGCTGCGGGAAGTCGGGTCTAATCTCAGCTTCCAAGCTGCGCCAACGTTGACAACACGCAGAGGAGCGTTGTGAGAGCGCAGCTCCGTCACCAATCATGTCGTTATGGGACAACATGATAGCGGCAGCAATACTGGCAGAAGTAGTTTTGAAAAGAAGTGTTTTCTGCGGTGAGCTGGCCTCGCCGACGAGTAGTTGTACTGGATGGAGAAGTTGCTGCAGGCCGGCCTGAGTCCAAGCTTCCAAGCAACTTCAAGGAGCCTTTGAAGCCTTTGCCTTTTTGATTTTGCACTCAGTGCAAGACACAAATTTGGGGCACCGCAGCCAGCATGGGTGTCCATCATCCTGCAACAAGGTACAACGAGAAGAAGCTTTCCTGGTCTGATCATGCCTCTTCAGCTTTCCGGCCTTAGCGAATCCAAAGTCCAGCATGCTTTCAGCATGCACTGCAGCAAGCACAATGGCTTCTGAGAAGGGCACTCATCAAGGCTCAAGGCTGTAGAAGCTCTGACAGTCTGCAGGAGTTGCATTTTGTTTACATCCCGAGTGATTCATCATAATGATGCCACAGTGCCTGCAGTGCATCATCTTCCCAGCTGCAGAGACACCGCATCGGTGCTTGCTGCACCTCGCAGATCCCAGAATCGCCCGTGGTGTGAGTTCTTCGCAAGTAAGCAACTTCTGAAAGGCATGCTTGCTTGAAAAACGCACTGAGTTCTGGGCAAGGTGGCAAAGCACCACGAACCCATGAGCTGGCAGAAGCTGCCACGCTGATTTGGTATACGCATGTACACGCACATTAAGGTTGCAGACTTAGGTGGGCCAATGCGTCTTTTCTCGTGCATAAACGACACCTGCTTGAGGCTTGACTGCTTGACATTTGTTCCTACTGCTTGCAATGGTATTCAAGCAGTTGTTCTCTTCCGGTAATGAATCGAGCAACTACTAGAAACGGGCCTGCATTGTGGCCCAGTATCAACCCACCCACAGAATTCTTACGCGACGACATTTTTCTAAGCGAGAGGTAGGGTCATCCCTGAGAGTAGTCCGTGCTTAGCACAGCGAGAAACATAATCCCTCTTTGCGAAGTGTATGTGCAGTTTTGCATCCAGACATACACAGGCCGCACTGCTTGCACTCCAGACCCTAGGTAAAACTTCCATTGAGGTTGATTGACTGGTATGCTTGGGTCCCTTGCAAGCGCAGGCAGGCCAAAGATAAGCCTTGAAATGGAAGCAAATGTCTTGAACATTGGCATAAAACACTGCCTGGACCCTTTAGGGTTCCAGACGAGGGCGCTAAAGAATGAACTAAGTGCAAAGGCAGGAGTTCAGGTTTGATGCGCGTCGTCAACAACAGACAGCCAGGTCCTGCAATGCAGAATAGTAGAATAGACAGAGGTGCTGCAGACAGCGGGAAAAAAGACTAGCCGACTCTTGAGGCTTTTCTGGCCGCACTGCACTCGCTGCGCGCGCTGCGAGCTAAGCTTTGCTTTGCCAGAACTATCTGGCTGCAGGGTGAAGGCGCAATGCAGGGCCAGACCTCGGAGTGTTTACGTAATGATCGTCGCATGATGAACAGATTAACAAAGCCAGCGGCTGCAAAGCCGCTGCGGGAAGGACGCTCCTGAAGCGTTTTGACACTTTCTGGAGGAGGGGACTCAAGGGAGCAGCCATTTAAACACCTCCCGGCCTGATGCCTTTGTCCAGCCAGCACTTCGGACAAACGCCTTCAGCGCAGCTGTTGTCGCAGTAGTAGGCCTCTGCCACCTGGGCCACGCTTGGGCCACAAACAGTTCCAAAGTGGGCGTGATCTCAGATCCACCTCGTTCAGTTCCTTCAGCTTGGCATAATTTTCTGGAACGTTCTTGAAGGTTGACTGGGCAGCGCTCTTGATTCCAAACTCCTCTTATTGACATGCTGTTCCAACGAGCGTGCCTCAATGTACTGATCAGAGGCATATCGACCTTCCCTCAAGAACCGCCCGTGCGACCGCTGCTTGGCAATTGCAGGAACATTGTCCACCAGCACGATCGCAATCTTATAGCCAGCCTCCCGCATTTAGCCACAACTCAGAAAATTCTTGAAGTATATGCGTGCTGCGGTCGGTACTGGACCCTGGATTTGCATTCTTAAGGCCTAAGGAAAGCTACAACCTGTGCCCACAACAGGCTCTGTTTGCTTTTATACCCGCCTTCTGGAAGAAAGGAAGTATGCGCTTGAGTATTCTCTCCAAGTCTTTGCCAGTGTCCTATGCGGACTTGCACTGCCCAGTCTCCTACGGAAACTTGTCAAGTGAGTCAAGTCCTCGTAGACTACATGCTGCTTGCGCTTCACGATTTCGTTCTGCGCTGCCTTATTGCATTCATCAGATGATCTCCAGGCGTACAGAACAAAGCGTGAGCATTCGTCAACACATCCTGCAGCTCCGAGCTTGGCGTGCGACTTTAGCAATCGGGATGACGCCAGAGTAGCAACCATCGGCTGCATCCTGCATGACAACAGAACTCGATCGAGGACAATCTTTATATCCAAAAAGGACCGTCCTTGAAGACCACCAGTTCGTTCTGCTTTGATGCCTACTGCAGATAATGGCTTGTCTGCCCAATCTCTCCACTTCTTGCCTTGCCTCGAACTCTGGCAGGTATTCGATGTACCTCACATGTATGCGCAAAGAAGATTAGTCTTTGACATATTTGAAGCACTCCCACAGCGCACTCATCCAAACCATGAACCACGAATTTTCGCATATCCATGCCATGACGCTCCATCGCCTGCTATCCAGTTCATTAATTACTGACATCAGGAGGTACCCCTGCAAAAGATCTCAGCAAACCCACCGGACCTCTCTTCACGTACAAGTTACAATTGGGGAATTTCCGCTGCAAGTTAACAGCATATGCTCAAGCAAGATTCCTGAACTTGCATGAACAGACAGCGGCCTTCATGAAGCCGCCCTTGCCAGCTCCGGAACCACCGAGCATCAGCAAGAGTTGCGGTTCTGCCTGACGTTGGGCATTTCTCGGACGCTCTCGGCTGGGCAATGCTCCATTCTTGCTCTGTCCTGGCCCCTCTCGGCTGTCAGGTGCGCCTCGTGAGGAACAGCACTATGGACATAACATCCAACATATTCCATTCCTCACACCTCTATGATTTGCTCCTGCAGCTTCTCTGAATACTTTGGCCGACCTTGTCTCCAAAAATACATTCGGCAGGTTGACACATCAAGTTGCATCAAGGCCAGCGGAGCTGACTCCAAGTGTTGCACAAGGAGTTGGGGTCTTGTCTTCGATGGCTCGTTCGCCAGGGCCCAAATACCTCGGTAGCCCTGGCCTAATCCAATCCATAGCTCGCAAAGGTTTCTGGCAAGGCGGCGGCTCTTTTAAGAACTGCAAATGGAAGTCTTTCATCCGATCCTTGAGAGCAAGTGCAGCCTACAAGCTAAGGCATGCACTTATACTGTGTTATACTGTGCAGAGAAGACCCCTCCTGATGTAATTGAGGTGGGTACGAGAACTCGGCTCAACTTGTCCTCTTGTGGAAGGATTGTAATTCTGTAGTGCCACGTGCCGTTCCTGCGCAGGAGCACGATGGTTGTGGTGTGAAAGCTGACAACCCTGCCTTTGGCCGAAACCGCTGCCGGGTACCACGATGACACCTGTTGCCTGAATGGATTGTTACCCCTCGCTAGCCTGCGCTAGATACACTTGGAGGCCATGACTTCCAGCATCTTGATGCAGTACAACATGTCTGCAGCCTTGATCGGTGCACATCGGGACACAGCCAAGCTCTAATACCCTGCATTGCGCGATCATGTCCTGTTATAACAATTCCTGGACAGCCTGCTCATCCAGAAACTCTTGACTGCACTGTGCTTTCATCAGCCGACCTTCCCCATAGCTTCAGCTTCCTTGACAAAGCGCTCCGGCAAGTAAACCTGAGAGTACGGACCATGGGTCAGGAAACGTTGGCTGACACGGCAGCAATGCGGGCCGACGTGCCTGCGGGAATGCGTACATGGCACCCTCCACGGGTAGAGACTGCACGCCCGGCATCTGATTGAGCGCTTGAGTCACAAGCTCTGCCTGCGTCGCATCCACATTTCAGTAATGCCTCTGTGCTTGTTTGCGCATGCCTTCCTGCTGAGGTTGGCCAGGATCTCACTGCGTTCCTGCTGCATCAGCCAGGTCAGATGACTCTGCAGCTCCAAAAGAAAAAAGCAGATCCTCAGAGAACAGCGCGAAGGAGGCATCACCCTCAACTGGCGGATTCAAGATGGATGCCATAGAGGCCTTGCAGACTGCAGGAGTGGTTCTCGGCAAATGCTTTGCAAATGGGATGTACATCCTGTATCACCCTGCTAATCACACGGCCTGTCCAAGAGTGTTTGCGCATAGAATCATGGAGAACAACTTGTAGATTTGGTCAGCCACATCTGGGTCAATGTTGGTCATGTGCAAGACTCCTCCTGCATTCAATGGGTTGGCAGCTCAAAACGGCAAACATGAAGAGGAAATCACTCGCATGACAAGAGACATGGGGCATGCAGCATCAATGGCAGCAGCGGCATCCTCGCAAGCCGCACTCACCATAGTAGCCCTTCGACATCGAGTGGAACCTAGGTGAACCGGCAGGGTCGATTGAATAGCAGCTCTACACATGCATTATCCGGATTCTTACTTATGTTGCAACCGCAGGGGTATTTAGGTCTGGAGCCTGCACGCAACTTTCTGTTCAATGAAGTATTGGCGAACAGCTTCATTGATTCACGAGCGGCATGGCATGGCGTGGCTGTTTGGGAGGTCAGCAGACTGCCCACCGAAGTCACAGGCCATGTAATTATACGCTGGCCCTATAGCATCACCATTTGAAGAAAGCAAGTGTCACTGCATCTCTCGTCATTAGCCGCTTACGCTTTTTGCAACAAAGGCATCCTAGACTGCGCCGCACAAACCAACCCAAGGCCCCACTAGAAGTGTCCTTTCTTACGAGCTCTACTATCTCTTTGGTCAGCCTGAGTCTGTGATAGCATTCAGAAATGTCAGTCATTTCACGTCCACACCCGGCTGTAATCATCTGCCAAGCGTCGACAACAGCTCCACGGGCAATCCTGTCTCGAGCACCACTTGCCTGACAAAGGTTTTGACGCCAGCCCCTTCGATGTTGTGATCAGCTTTTTGCGAAAGCGCGGTACACACAGCTCAAAACGCATCGAGGAAGAGGGGCCTGAAAGACACAAATTTCTTGTCCGCATGCCAGATGTTTTCCTGCGCCGCGGAAAGATATGAAACGACAGCAGTCGCGAGACAATACCCCCATGGTGCATCAGCCTGGTAGACTTCATCAGCCAGGATGACCATCTGAATTGCAGGGGCACTTGCAAATATCTGCCAGATCAGTGCTACCGAGACACCTTGTACTTTGAACAGAGCCTCCAAGCAATGATTTGCTGAGCAAGCTACAGCAAGAAAACAAAGCTCCCTGGCCTCACAATGCTTTCAATGGTCTCGCGGCTGAGTACGTTGCCGGTTGGGTTACCGGGATTGATGACGGCCTGAGTTTTAGTTGCCAGAGTAAGGTCACTCCTAGAGCGGCCTTCAACTTGTACCAGGGTCTAAACAATTCCACGAAGGCGACCTCCGCCTGCGATGAATGCCTTGTGCACACGCCGCTCTAAGGTCAGTGCGGAAACCTGGCAACTACCAGCAGAAGCCTTGATCTTATCCTCGATGACCTCGACATCGATCGCCCACCCTGCAAAGCCCAAGCTGGATCTCACAAGTAGCCTCTATCCACGAGCCAGGACAGCCAGGTGGCTGCTTGTTGCGCTGGCACTGTGCGACAAGATGACCAACGAAACCAATGATTAAGCACAGCTATCTTTCCCTCAAAGATACTTTTCGCACAGGGATCTAGCTCGACGCGGAAAAGCTGTTTTCTGTAGCTAGGTGTTGTTCATCCAGCATGGCCGAGCTTGCAAATCTGGCCAGGATTACGCAAGCTTTCAAGAGACCAAGTATCTGCATCAAGGTATGTTGAAACATTTTCCAAGAATCCGTACTTTTCTTCTAGCTTAACCATCCCTGCAGAGCAACGACGCAATCTGATATTGAGCTTTGTTCATGGAACCTTCTCGTCAGCTTGAAATTTGACTTCCAAATCTCTTCATGCTGAGTATGCACACAGTCCCCAGGCTTTTGCATGCCTACCGGAAACGCAATGTGCTTAGGTGTGACCGGCTGTGACTTCACCGTCGTGAGGTACTGGAGGATCTGTTGCCACCATGAAAGTCAGTTCCTTTCCATCTTGAGCAAACAAGACTCCTGTGAGAAGGATGAACTTCGGCTGCTGCAACTGCTTTTGAAAGGAGAGCGGTTTTCTGTTCTGCTGTGGGGGCGCATGGGTTGCAAAACGTAGTAGCTTAGTAGTACATCATCAGATCTGAGCAGCAAAAAAGTCCGCAACCGCTGTTGGACAAGCAGCCGAAAAGCGTTGTGTCCGTCCACTTCGAGGCGGAAACGTAGGTGTGAAAGAGTACGGCAATTTTTTAACAAATGGAGTGTCGGCGTTGGGGATTAAGGGTCCGCGGCCACTTGCCCCACTTGATCCACTTGAACCACTCGCCTCACTTGGCAAGTGGAGCAAGTGGGTCAGTGGGTCAGCGGGGCAAGTGGGGCAAGTGGGGCACGCGGGTCAAGCGGGTCAAGTGGGGCAAGTGGGGGGGGCAATTGGAGCAAGTGGGGCAAGTGGAGCAACGGACGCCTTTAAGTTTCCCCCCTGCGGTCGCAATGAACAAATGAGCAGCCAGTCCCACGCTGCTCCGAGGTAGCGTATGGGGTTGTAAGAGCAAGTGCGCCGTGCGGAGCTCTCCTTTTCGAAAAGCTCAACCCCTCTGACTTGGCAGACTTACGGGGTTTCTACCCCAATAATGGAGAATCAAGTGAAAGTGGAAATAACATGGAAAACCCGCAATCTCTGTGTAACCCGTATGAGCCCTGGGAAGCTATTATTTTCATCCACCCATTTCATGACCCCGGCCTTCTTCCAACGCCTCGAAAGGCAAGCTGAGGCCACTGAGAGACGCTTAGGCGTTAATTGGATTAGATTGGCACCAGTTAGACTTCTTCTTAGACGGTATGGCGTCGCCAATGATTCAAGCTCCAGGCTGCCCTCTAGCGCGCGAAGAGCGAAGCACCCTAGAGTAAATTTGCAACATGGCCCAACGCTGTTCCAGATTCCCGAATCTGCACGTCATCCTGGCAGCCGAGGAGGATGTCCGACAGTCCGCTAGTGCTCAACAATCTTCATGGGCCAGAGAACATGATATCGCACCAATCAAAACTTGAAACAGCCCTTCTTCCTCCCTAACATGCCCTTTGGTTCTGGAATGAAGTTGGGGTTCAAAACACCAAGTCTGGCCTTTTCCAGAAGCATAGTCCTGGAAGCTGATGGCTGCTCGGCTCCCAAACCAGGCTTGCACGGCGAGCAAAAGAATGAGAGCTGTCCTCCACTAATTCGTAGCCTATATGGGTTCCTCCAAGACGAGTCATGGAAGCCTCAGGCAATTTTGCAGGACTTTGCAGGACGCTTCTCAACAATGGCCGGCTGTGTCGTTGCCTCAGTCTCAGGCTGAATATAGCGGATACTGTGGAATCGGAATGAGAAGGCCATCCAAGGGGCCATCGATCATAACCTTGAGCGCGCACTTGTTCAAGCACAAGCAACATCAGCGAGCTACTTGGGGGTCGTGCCTCTAGCACCGTCTTCACACCTGCAGATGCACCATCAGTGAGGAAGATATCCTGCATGGCAAGGATCCCACCCAAAAGCTGCAGTGAGAGGAGTTGAAATGAACGCGAGCAGATGCGCTGCCTCTGGATCTGCTGGGGGCACGAGCGGTCCGTCTCTACGATCAATGTAGTTTGCCACCTGTTGCCTACAGACGGATGCTTCTGAAGGCATTGCGGCTGGCCAGGCTGGCCAATAGCATGTGAGGCCAGGGCCTGAAGTGGAGAATGCCTTTGGAGTGCGAGTAGGCGCCGAACTTTGGACTCTTGGCCATGTAGTCCTGGAATCGAACCCACAAGTCCTTTTCAAGTCTTCCGACTGTCTTCTAGTTCTCCTTCGCTCTCGTCATGACGTCCGCGGGATACAGTGAAGCTGCCTCCTGGGAAGCATTTCTTTTGCCAGCGCATGGAGAATGGAGAGAATTCTGCTGCATACCTCACATGTTGCTTGCAGGTTAGATCTGTCCTCGATCAATAGCGGGTTGCTCAGCAGGGACAGCACCTGACTAGACATGAGACAAGTGTCTGGCGCCTGTTCACCTCTACCCTTGTCTGCAAATTGCCACCTGCCGATGGAACGTCAGAGGGCGTGCTCCCACAGCCTTTGAATCTAGGTGTAAATGACATTTTCAGCTGAAGCTTTGCTTCAAAGCAAATCTCAGGCCTGAGGATTCCCAATGTTGCATGGTACTAGCTCATCGAAGGGTAGAGAGGTGTTGCCTTCTTCCAGCAGCTTCTCCAACTTCATGGATCGCGTCCTGAACGAGTAAGCCGGCACTCATAATGCGTCCTTCGTCGCACGTTTCAAGTAGGAAGCAGGCACGATCTCTCCCCGCACAGCATACTCGGCATCCACAATTCTCTGTGGCACCTGGTAAGCATCATGGCACTGTTCGGTGACCTGCTGACTGCAAAATGTAGGCAGCCGAGGCGCTGTAGCCAAGGTCAAGGACTTGGGTTCGCAAGAACCCAAGGTGCAGGTCCTTCAGATCTTCGAGTCGATGCAGCAGCTGTTGTGAATCAATGTCTTAAAAAACAACCGCGGCTGGCATTGGTGCAAACTCAAGCAGTCGCACATGACATGAGGCAGTCCCGAACTCATCACCCACCGCATGCCCAAAGAAAAACACCTGCATCAACTGCCGGCATGCATTGATGCACCCTAGTCTGCACTTTTTGAGGCAGGGACCCATAGACTGGCAGTCCCGGCCAAACGCCAGAGATGCAGCATCATTCAGCTGTTGTTTTCTTTGCAGCGTGGTTGCTGAAAGATGCCATGAACTTTGACATTGTCACGAGAAATATGCAGTGGTCATCCTCCCTGACAGCCTATGTGCCATGCTGAGGTGCAAACCACTCTTCAGCTGAGCCAAAATTGCGACTCGTGAATTTTTGAGCCTGTATCCGCAGTAGCCAAAAACTGTGGTGCGGCAGTCCTTACGCCTTATTCGAGGACTTCAGCTTCGCGATCTCCTCGCATCATGTCGGATACATGTTGGAGTTTGAGGTGTGCCGCCGGTACGGGTGCTGGTCTGGACCTCGTCCCGCTTTCGGATTTCGTTCTCATAGCCCGTGATGAGCTCCTACTGCAGCATATGTGACATCAACAACGACGGGAGGGAGAGTCCAGCCTCCTTGTTCATGCACAGCAGCTTGCTGTGGGTTCTCTCCTGCATACAGCAAAAGCTCTGAGCTAGCTCTTTGTGTAACCACACGCGACGAGCAGGGCGCACCAAGATTGGGACAAGCTTTGCTGGCTCTTCGAATGGTCTGAATGCCAGCCAAGTTCCCACCTTTGCAATTGTTGGAGGCGTTGGAAGAACTCTTCAAATTGTCAGAGCTGAGCTCAGCTAAGGCAATCGCGGATGGGAGTTGTTTAAAAGGCTTGCGAGCGGCCTTGACGCACACTGCAGCTCCCAACAACTCATGGGAGTGCGGCATTCATCATGTCGGACCCGATCGGATCCGTCCCATGCAAAATGCTGGGCTTTTTGAGCACACGGATGTACGCGGCTTGGCTCTTCATCCCCTACGTGCCTGAGGTTCCGCAGCTTGGACAACCTGGGGCGCCTCCTACCAGCATCAGCACGCATCGGCCGACTCTGACAAGCCTACAGTCCTGATGCTGTTGCAGGGATGGGGGGCGGAAATCCTTCCAACCCTGCAATTGCCGAGGCAGGTCCTTTGACACAACTTTTGTCTCTTTCTTGTCCTGCAAACGCAAGGACAGGAGTTTGGGGGAACGCGTTAGTTTCTCGGCAAGGCACTGACAAACAAGAGGCTTGCTTGATGCAAAGGCCTCCCACTTGGCCGGGTTGGGTGCAAGCCAAGTCCCCACAGATGGCATCTTTGCAAACCTAAGTGGACAGGAACATCTTTAACTATCTCAGATTTCTATCAGAACAAAGCTTCCGGCTTCTGAGGAGCTGGTGCAACCTCAGACCGTGACTTGTGGACATGGCTCTGTCCCCTGTTGTCGGCCCTACTGGCGGGAAACGTCCAAGCTGCAAACGGACGGGGCAGAGGCTGAAGTCTGCATATCAGGAGCTTTGGTTTGAACAGCCGGTGAGGCCTGCACACCAGCAGCTAGCAGCACTAGCATTCTGTGCAACTCAGCTGTCGGCACACGTTGGCTGGGAGCCACGCTTGAGCAAGCTTGGCCGGGTTGGGTGCTAGCCATGTTCCGACCGACGGCAACTTGGCAAACCTGAGAAAGCCATTGCGGTGATGTAATGACAACCCTACACAGTCGGCTCTGCATGTGTCAGAAGTAGTAGCACCTGATCATAACTGAGCTTTGCACATCTTGACTGGGGCAGCTGCCGCCTGCTGGGGATTTTGGTTAGTGGTGCAACTGACACGAGGTCTGTGATGATCTGAGGCTCCGGCGGGAGTGCTCTTCAGCTCAGCGGGTTTGGCAGCTTGCTCTGGCTTTTCCGGTGCTTTCGGCGCTGACACGGGCTTCGGCTGGGCCGGGAACTTTGCGTACAGCTTCTGCGGCATAGGTGCAGATGGCATGCGGTCCACCAGAAATCACCAGAAAAATGTCTTATCAGGACATGCATAGCCTGCAACGCATCTGGCTTGACGGTGCGGAGATGTGCGGCATAGTAAGGCCTCTCCAAGCGAAGCACTGCTCATGCTGAGTGCGAGAATGCATGGCACTGTCTCGAAGCAGAGGCCGTATATCAGCTGCAGGTCTCCGAGCCTGAATGGTGTCAGGGACGTAGATGCCGGCGCAGGCGCGGGCTCCGCTTTCGCGGCAGCAGCCGGTGCTGCCTCGGGCTTGCCCGAGGCCACCTTCGCTGCCATTTTCGGAAAACAATATCAAAGGAAGAGTCGACTCTATTACCGAGTACGCAGAGCTTGGAACCCGACTGCTGGAGCTTGAAGGTCAAGCCCGCTTGACTTCAACGTAGCCTGTGCAATTCCATTACGAAATCCAGGCGCCTGGGACGTTGCCGAACAACGGGCCTTCAAGTTTTCGATTTCACGCTCCTTCTCTGCGATGACACTTTGAAGGTCCTTGATCACCTGCAAAAATTCCAATGGTCGCTTTTCTTGGAATCATTCGTGCTCTTCCAGTTGGGCCTTATCATCTTCAGTCTCGCCGTGGACGTTGTAGTACCATGGCCGCGGAACCTGCAGAATCGGAAGACTCCCTGCCAACACCAGGAAACTAGCAACTAGTGGCGATGGCATGAGGCTACGAGGCCTGATATGGCTTCTTCTGCAACCACGACCCCACAGACCTGGGGCAATGGCTAGCGTGCAAGGTAGCAACATGTGCAGGGCACACGACGGCCCTTTGCCAGGTGAGGATCGGGCGGAGTGTATTTGAAGGATGGCGCCTGAAGAGTCTTGCCTCACAGGAATGATCACACAAGGGGACATGGAACACCTTCAGACAAATTAGAGTCATTAGAGCTTTCCTTCAAAGCGCTTCTTCCCCCGGCCTTCGTTCAAAGCCTTTTCCAGGGATCCGTCTTGCGCAGCAAGCAGGAAGGCTTCTCGAGCCTGCAAGTCTCTGCATTGCCCCCCCGCCACACACACGACTGAACAAATCACGAACGCACAAAGAAAGGCGCACACCTCAAGGCGCAGATCCTCAAGTGTCCCTTGCCCGGTAGCCTGACTGAACAATGGTCCGTAGGGCATGCAAATGCTTCTCCAGTATCACGACTCTGCCTGCGCTTTCTTGTCGGGCTTGCCTGATTGCAAGATACTGTCTGTGCGAAGACATGACGATTATCTTTTGACTTTCTGCTCAGTTCGTGGACTCAAAGCAAATTCTCCAAAAACAGCAAAACACTCTGCCTGCCTTCCTTCAAAGCCTTTTCTAAGGTGCCGTTGATGGAAGCACGCAACAGCGCATCCCGCGCCTGTAGGGCTTGAACGGAAAACATCTAAAAAGAAACCCTTGTCATGTCACAAACATTGCACCTGCACTCTGAGGTCCTCCACGTTGTTCTCCTTTACAGGCTGTGATCTGTGCGCGCGTGGCGAGCTGTCAGACCAGTGCCTCCTCTTTCGTGCTTTGCAATGCAGCCTTCAACGATCCATCACGCGCGCCCTGTAGCAGGGTAGCCCTTGCCTGCAGTCCAGTTGGGGTTTCATTGGCGCAGTCTGACATCTTCTGTTGCACGCACCTGCTGTCGAAGCTCCTCAAGTTCATCTCCTTCCTGGCAAGGGCAGATGGAGCACTCATAAGCACTCCATACTAGGGCCAAATTGACCTAGTCTAGCTAGTACATGTTGAGACGGCATCCTGGCCGGCCCTGGTCTCGCGAAGCGCCACGTCCAGGCTTCCGTCGCGTGCTGCATTGATCAATGCAGCTGCTGCCTGATTTGCGCCGCTGCATCTGCACTCGAGGCTTAGAAGCTTACTTTTGAGCCTCTTTGCGCAGGCTTCCAAGGTTTTCTGCCGCCTGCAAGCAGCTGCGAGCAAGCACCAAAACAACAAGCCCTAGCGAACTAGTCCACTTGCCGGGGTTAGGACGGACTGATCTGCCTTGCAGCAAAACAACCAACAAGAAATGTAGCTGCAGCTGATCAGCTTCAATCTTACAGGAATCCTTGGCCCCTGGCAGAGAGCACAGCCGCCAAGCTTCCGTTCTGGGCGGATTGCAGCAAAGCATCGCGTGCCTGGCTGTGGCGGGGCACTATGCGCATGTCCACAGTCATCCCACATCAACTAAGATGTGGATTGCCCAAGTCCAACCACAGCATAATTGTCTGTGCTAGATGACAGCTTTCCAGCCCAACAGGCAGGAATGCTGTGCCGCCCACACATTTGCGATAACATGCGACGATTGACCGCACTGCAAACTCAAACGTGAAGGTCTGCCGTGCTGCACAGCACGGTGCCTCCAATCGCAGACGGTTCAAGTCGCCCGCCTTAGTGCTTCACCCAACGTTCACCCACAGGCAATACGAGCCTGCATGGAAGCCACCGAGCCATTTCTTTGTACATCTGGTTGAATCTGGGACATAGGCTGTTTCCGGCTTCCCACCGATGGGCGGAAGCTTTTCTGAGGGGTTTGCTTTGCGATTCCTGGCAGAAAAGAATGACTTTGGGCGCTTGGATGCAGACACATGATGCTGGGACTCTTGCCCTGTCGCGCTTGGCGGGATGGGTGCCGTCGGCAGATCGATACGCCTCAGAAGTTGAGCTGAACCAGAAACTTCCTCCAAGCTCCAAGTACAAGGCAGCATACATGTCCAAGTGAGAATTTTGTGAACACAGCATCAAACAGCTGAACTTGAAGGCCCAACGGCAGCAGCTCTGGCTTCTTGGCCGCCTGCCACGGCTTCACAACTGATGTGCAAGCCAATGGGAGTCATGCTCTTGCTCAGGATGCGGCATGTTTGAGGATTTGGGACGACAGGAATGTAAGTGGCTCCGCGGGCTTTTCGTGAATGACCTCAGGCGTGGATGCTGCAAATCAAGCCATGCTGCACCCTCATGCATCCGTTCCGGATGCAACTGCTTAAGAGACAAACCTCGCGCATTGCATCAGCAATGACTTCCTCCAAGTGATGATCAGCCAAGTACCTGTAGAGGCGTGGTGCGATTGTCATGTGCAGAAAGTCTTTGCGCTGAAGTCATCTCAGCCGGCTTGGAAGTCGTGATTACGTATCCCTTTTCGACTGCTCAAACACGATCCGGAAACAGTTCAGGGCATGCATTTCCCGGAGTCATCTCGCTCTGATGGTAGGATGTGCAGGGTGTACAAAGTGAGCCTTGCCTGCAGATGACATGAAGAATTTCAGATTGGATGGCGGAAGCCTTCAACATGCCACAGTATGCAGTGTATTCAGACAGGGGATCCTCCGTGAACCTAAGCCTTCCTTCGGTTTTCTGCCACAAGGAAGAATACTTGTTGATCCCTTGCTGGTTGTGCAATGATCAGGCGACTTCACATGTGTTGCGCTCGCTGAATGCTTGCAAGCTTCCAACTCTGTGCAGCGAACATTCAGCACTAAGCACGGAGTGTTGAAACATGTTGAACCGACACAATACTGTTCCGACATGACGACTTAAGGCCGACAGAAGCTCGACGAAGAGATCATGATCAGCCATCCATGATTGCATCATTGGCAAAGCTCACTTCTGAGCAGCGTCCAGCTTGGTCTTCACCTGACAGGATCCAGCATTCCCTTTGTCAATCTGAACCTTGTCCCCACACTACGTCTAAGAGTCAGAGACGACGAGAGTGACTGCAGAGGATGCGATCTGAGGCTCGACCACAACTGTCCGTGCAAGGCGTAGGTTTGTGGGACTCTTATTCTGCTGCAGCTTCTTTTGCTCATTCCTCATCTTCGAGTCTGCTTCATCCCACAAGCATCTTGACTGTCCTATCGAAGCAACGTTTTCCGAAGCATCACCCTCGAACTCTAAAATCATAGCATTCTTCTGGCGTGTTCTAGGTTGTTATACTATTTCATCGCCATGTGTGCTTATGACAGTACGTTTCTCCTCTTGTATACTCGCATTGCAGCTTCCGCAAGACAGCTCATACACTCCCGGAGGCCGGAGAACACCACTCCCAGAAACCTCTAGGTGCCTGCTGGATCCTGCTGGCATCACAGCCCTGTTTCCACTTTGGAAACCATTAAATGAAGCACCTTTCGGCTTTCCACACTAAGACTTCGACGGATTTGAAACTATCACCAAGCCTATTGTAAGACCTGAGTCTGAAACACAAATTCATGTGGCCTTGGCGTTCTTAGCCTTGGGCTCTGGGTTGGCCTCCTGTCTGTGCACATGTGGGAGCTGAAGTTCTGGGGTAGGAGGACGTCTGGGTCCGATGCTGGACTGGCTCCCTGGAGCCCAAGCCTTGCGTGAGGAAGGCTTAACCGGCTGATGCTTGCAAATGCTTGGCGCATGCGTATTGGGCCTCATGGGAAGATGAGACATTCCCGGCATCTCCACTGGAACCTGCCAACAAATTTGGGATGCAGACATCTGCAGACTGTTGCGGCTGAATGCTGGCCTCCACGCTCTGATCACTTTGGTGAAGCTTGCCCAAGCTGACGGTCAGGTGCCCGACTCGCTGGAACACCTCTCGCAGAGTGCAGAGTGCTCAGATGTGCGCAGCATCCCGGCTCTGTTTTCTGCCTCGATGCGGGCAAAGCCATTTGGATCCTCCATCTTTGGAAACTTGTATGTTTTGGCAGCACCGAATCCTGGGCTCTGATGCGATGAGATCAGTCATTCCGGGCTTTTGCTGTGAAGGCCTCCCTTGAAGTGTGAGCCTCCTCTGAGTAGCGGACGGGACTGCTTCTGGAAATCCCCAATTCGCATTGACACAAACGTCTCCTTTGGGGCAGCATTCCTCGGCAAGGTTCCCGAAAAGTAGGAAGGATTTTTGCAGGCCGGTCTTTTTCCAACGATCCTGTGTACGAGTATAGTAAACATATTCTTTAATCCAGGCCCGACACCCCTCCGCGGCGTCAACACGGATCTCCATCTTGCTTACCACAGCCTGTCGCAAATGCACTCGTCATTTCTGCACCGTGCCCAAATTGCCTGCCTTTTCTCAGTGCTGCCTATACTGCCTCGGATCCAGAGTTATGGCTAGCTCATTAAAACCAATACTTATACTGACTGATACTAGTAACATGGGTATCATGCTTGAACAGCTTCTAGTAGATCACCAACAGAAGCATTGAATCACATCAGTATCCCTCCAGCGATAGCCCTACCTCCCGCCAGTCCTATTGTTGTCCAGCAGCACGGCAAGTGGGTTGAGGGGGACGCTAGTAGAGGTTAGGCCAGGCTGATTGGAACCCTTGGGCAACACACGGGCATCGATGGAATCAAAGCATGACAACCAGTATTCTGGCGGAACAGTGTTTGAGTTCGCGAACGGCAGCCAGACGTTGCGCACGGCTGTCGCTGAAGCAATCCAATTTCCGAGCCTGCCGCCGGATCCACGGGCAATCAATCCACCGACTGCGGGGCGGGCCGAGCGAGGAAAAAAGCCCCGGCTGAAAACTGCGAAGCAGATCATTGCAGGTCACTGCGGGCGGGCGGTAGCTCTCCCTCTCTGCTTCTTCATACAACAGCAATCTTACCTTCGTTTTGATTAACGCAGCTGCGTGTCACAGCGTTTCTGCAAGCAGGTGAAACTATGTAGTTCGTAGTTCGTCGATCCTGGATTGCTGCAAGAGTCAACCAAGCCTGCACCTAGTGGTGTCAAGAGTTAATATGCCATTATGATCTTAAACTGTGGGTCAATGATAGATAACAACTCGCAGTCTACTTGGCTGCCGCCATTGTCTTGGCAATGGTCCAAAAAAGCCAAGATCCAGGAAAGTGCACTTTAACTGTGCGCACCCTATGAGGTTCGGCAAATTTTGACCGAATTCCGGGATGATCGTTTGCGGCACAGACTTCCTCTGAGGAAGGAAATACAAAAAAGTCATCCGCCTAGGCAGTTTCTCCTGTGCGGAGCCTGCATTCATCGATGACAGGCTGAAGCAGCCGTTTCGCAAAAGCAGCGTGATCGCCGAGTTTCATGTCTGATGCTGTCTGACGAAGACTTGCTTGGTCCGTGAAAATTTCTGAGCTCTCTACAATGTAAGTTTGCGTGAAGCGCAACCGAGATATGGACCAAGCAGGTCTGCTCCAGGTCTTTGGCTGGACATTGAATTTCTGGCCAAAACGGCACATGATTGCTACATGTGTACTGCTGAGACGTAGCACAGCATCCCATCTTCAGGACGCGATGACTGCAGTCCCCAGGGCTTCGAAGGTGCTGCAAGTTCCAAGTCTTCTTTGAAACGCGCACAGGTGGCACGCTTCTCAGCCGTGGCATAAGCCTTACCAGACTCCTGCCGCGTTGGCATGGTCCAGGTGGCAGCACTCTAGCCAGATGCCAGTCCGAGCGCAGGCCAAACGCCCACTACTCAGCTCACTCACTCTGGCTTCATAGCAACCTTGTTGCCAAGTTTACGGAGCTTTTGGAGACATCGGCCAAGAGAAGATGATGAGCCCTTGGCAATGTACTCGAAGTCAGTACCGCGGCGCAGCAAGGACCATCCTGCGCATGCGGTGCACATGGTGCACATGGGGGCGGGACCATCATCCACTCTAGACTCTATAGCAATGAAGGCCTGCCATCAACACCGGAATGACACCAAAAAGAATGATGGCAGGATATCCTCAGGACAAGTGTGATTCAGATCAAGAACCTAGAGCAAGTGTTGCTGGTCTCGGCCTGATAGGGTGTTATCCGCAAAGACGAAGCCGAAGAGTGCAAGCCGGCAAAGCCAGGATCGTGCACCTGCTGACCGGAGCGAAACACCCCAACACTTGGAATCTTAGTCACTACTTCGTGTGAGCTTCCGTGTGCGAGCTCTAGCGATGCCTTCTCTGAGTCCAGGCATCTCCAAGCGAGATGCTGAATTTGGTGCAGACCTCGGCGGACTTATACAAACTAAGAACTGTTGGGAGGGGGAGGGGGGGGGGCGCCACCAAGGCCCATGCTCCTGCGCATCCTGCGCATCCTGCGCATCCTGCACCACATGCATTATCAACTCACAACAACGTAGAAGCACGTAGCACACGCCACGTACTGCTGCACTTGTGAGTCTGACCTCGTGCTCAGGGGAGTCCGCGGCAGCAGCTGTGCCTCAGGGAGGTTCCAGCAGCCGCGACACTGGGCTTCACTTGTGCACGCTCAACATTGCCACACGAAACCATTTGGATGCGCACGTGGAACATTCTGGTAGTAGCGCCCCTCCACCATGTCTGAAATGACCTTGGTACGAAGCAAGCTACCAAAGCCAGCTTTAGTCAAGAGTGAGAGGAGCTGGGAGACGTACCACTGCGCCAGCAATAGTGTACAGCACCATAACGCCAGAGATCTGGCTGATCCCCGCAGCCAGAGCCTCGGCTCGATCTTGTCAGAGTCTTTCTAGAAATGATGTGAAAGCATCCTACACCCTCTCATACCCTCTCCACCCTCACATGTTGCAGAGAGCCTTTTCAGCGCCGTTCATGGAGGCCAGCATCGAGCCAACGTCCTGCAAGTCAAGTGTCCCGAGCAGTGGGTCCGCGAAAGTTATACCAAGTATACCACAGAGCCACCGCCCTGGTGCCAGGGATGCTAGCACAAGCAGTAACGCTCCTGGCGCATCTGGTCAAACCCGACTTGGAGAAGATAGGCCAAAAGGCTCCCAGCCCTGCAGGACAGCTGATGCTGTGGCAACTGTTCCAATGTGTCTTGTGCTTGCCTGCTTAGCACAGGCCTGGGCACGAGCTTTGTCAGAGCCATCATCACGAGCGCAAAGCATTGACACGTGCAGGTGATCTGCAAGGTGTGCATCTTTACGAGGATCAAAGCGATGGAGAAATGCCTCACCCGCAAAGCCCAAGCAAGTCACACATGCGCACGCACACTCTGAAGGAAAGATCATGCCAGTGTCTGAGTCATCTGGCGTTCGCAAGGGGATGTTCCTGGCACCAATACTGGAGGAGAGGCGCGCCCACTGCAAGCAGACCTAAGCTGCAGCGACGACAAAAGGCAGTTCTGCTTTTGATTCCAGGTTCACGCTAGGCCACCAAGAGTGCCAAGGCACAGCGGGCCAGCTGCCCAAAATCTGCTAACTGAAAACTCGACCAAAATGCCAGCCAGGCGGCATATCCGAGCTCAACCAGGCCTTGCATGTGCCTTCGGCCCTGCAGGGAGAAAGCATGTTGCGCATTCCTCTTCGATTAGATGTATGTTTTCGCAAGGTTCAGGTTTGCAACTGGTTCTCGCCACATTGTCTTTGCTGAAATCGAATTGTCCCGCTCAACCCACAGGCCTGTTGGAAGCGCGCCTTCAAAGAGGCCACGTAGCCATCTGAAGACTCAGCCAAGTAGGAAACGGCCTCGGCGACAACCAGCGGGCTTATGTATCAAGATTATGATCGGTCACTCTTACCATCATCTGTGGCACTGGCTGGCAAAAACACAGGCTGAACCTAGGTGGGCTCCGATAGTCCACATGAAGTGCTCGCAATGCAGCTTGCAGGCCTTGACCTGAGGGACAATTTCAACCGCGTTTCCCTCGTCGCCATTGGTGACTTTTGCGTGCTCCTGCAAAGTTACGAACATAAGTATGACGTCAGGGCTTATCTATGCCCTGCAAACTGTTTTGAAGCTCCTTTGCTAGAGAGCTTGTGAATGCACTACGCCAAAAACTGACATCTTGCTCACGCCTCACATCTCCTCCCTACATTCAGACTCTGCTAAAAAGTCGGGGCATTGGTCACTCAAGTTCCTCCATCAGCATCATACGGATAGCGCCTGCTACAACTTGCAAGTTTCATGAAAACACACCACGTCCTTCTTGGCATGTGACAGCTCCCAGAGCGCGGCAAAGAAGCACTTGCAGAACATGTGGTGGTCCTGTCGTACATTGCCTGCTGGATCTGTGAACGAACCCCAAGACCTGCATCCTGTCAAACTATCTATTCCTGGAATAGGTTTGCACCTCCAAGCTACCTTTGTAAGGCCGGGCAGAGACTGCAGTCAGAGGCCCGCAGTCTGCTGCACTTTTTCTCACGCAAAAGCTGCACCCTCGAAGGAAGAGAACTCAAGCTGGGCAGCGTATCTTGGCTATCCTCGGCGATGACGTCCACGTCCCAGCCATCCACTTCAGGATGCGAGGCCAAGGCTAAGGTCATCGAATACCTGGCCAGCTGCTAGCATCAAGCTGCTTGCAAGGTGCGCGCAAGCACGGCTGCTCCACGAGGAGTAGGCAAATGCCGGGAAAATGCGCTGCCATGACAAGGCTGACAGCTCGAAGATTAGCCTCAGTTGCGGCATGCATGAATGGGTATCGGTATCGGCAGTCAGCAGGAACTAAATCTCTCCTCTCATCTCCTTACCAAACGTGCTAGGACAATGCGTAACATCAACTCTCCAACACTGCCATCAAGTCGCGTCCCGTGGGCTGTTGCCCGAGTCACGGCCGGAACGTTAAACAAATTCCGCAACTGGCAAGTAGACATGATGGCTACCGCAGCAAGCCCTGGAAAACGCATGGACGAGCCGGACTGACGAGCATGACCGGTGGCTGCCAAATGGTCCAGGAGCGTTCCTCCTTATCCATCTTGAGGCCTCCCATCAGTCAAGCGTCTCCCAAGTGTCAGTGCAACAGTGTTCGCCGTCCTTGGTATGTCATTGCGCTGAGGTAATGTGGATGCAGCCTCAGCTGTCGCATCTAATCCATTTGCAACATGAATGCTTTCCACAAGCTGCAAAACACTCAGGACCTAGTGAAACAAGGGAGGCACAGCGTGTCAGCATCGGCCACCGTAATCCAGACTTTCGACCTGAGAGGTTCTTGGTTACCAACTGGGTACGCTCAAGGAAGAGCTTGGCTCTTTGCAGGTCACGCTTCGAAAGGGACGCCCCATATCTCCGCAGAGCCTGTGACACACCCAGCACTTGCTGTGCACCCACGATCACCCACGTTTCACACGCACCCGAAAAGAGCCTCGCGGAAAGCCCACTGGGTGTTGGAGGACTTGCCTGCGACTTCACCAGGAAGACCCTGGCGCTGAGACAAATCGAGTCTGCCAGGTAAAGCAGGCGGGCACAATCCCTTTGTAGCCTTTCTCGATGACTGCTCTATCAACAAATCCTCACGATATGCCACCAATTTCTCAGTGCTGCCTGTGGGTGATAGGTCGCAAAGATGTCGGCGAAAAGGTGCTTCTGGCATGTGTTTTTGTGAGCAAGCTGTAACTGTAGATGCACAGGGGTCTCCGTCCTTGTCTGCAATGATCCTTTCCGCCTTTGCACGGGCCGGCTGACCTTCACGGCCCTGTCACGAAGGGATATCAGGGCATCTCATGTAAGCTGAAAAACACCGCACGAGCTGTGTTTCTGCTGTTTGGTCTGAGTCTTAATAACATGTTATTCTGCTTGAGCAACTACAGCCAGCAAGAAAAGCAACCCTTCGCTATGTGGACACTATGGCATCCTAACTTAGTAGCACGGACAGCCTCAGACAAACCGAGAATAAGAGCCCACCTGCCTCCATGCCCAGCACTACATGCAAACAGTTCTTCGCTAGCTTCGAGCGAGCGAGATTGTCGAGCGTTTCCTTTCGCCATGAAGGTTTGTAGTACCGGCTGTCGACGCTGCCACAGACTCCAACAAATGCATGCTTCGAGTTGACTCCTTCAGCATCTTTTCGCTTTCCATATAGTTTGGCAGCAGAATGATATGCTTGATGCCACTCTTCTCCTGCGCGGCAGAACATAAAGCTCTGCCGGAGTAAGCTGCGCTTGCTGCTTGGTCTACAGGCTGCCTTGTTTGAGTTGCTGCTAGGCTGCTAGGCAAGCCTCCTCAGGGATC
Organism: Symbiodinium pilosum; assembly: GCA_905231905.1. Classification (NCBI taxonomy): domain Eukaryota; class Dinophyceae; order Suessiales; family Symbiodiniaceae; genus Symbiodinium; species Symbiodinium pilosum. The sequence continues at coordinate 254,293 of CAJNIZ010036668.1, read as the reverse complement.
TCGTGAAGGCGTGCATGCCAGTCAATGGAACCAGCCTTTCAACAGCAAAGTTTGCGTCAGTTTGATGCAGGACTGAGCTTTGCAAATGGCGTGCCTCCCGAAGGCGGTAGATTCCCAGCAGGCAGGCGAGCGACATGTTGCCGATCCAGAGCGATGCCAGCAGAGTGAGATATGCGCAGATCAGCTCAGCAAGGTAGGTACAGAAGAGACTGGAGAAAAACACCTCAAAGCATGTGTGAGCAATTCTTGCGACGGATCTTGTCGTGTACCAGTGCTAGGTGCCCGGCAGAAAGATATGTCGAAAACAGCATGAAAACAGGAGCCATGCAGCACATCCATGATACCAGCTCTACCTGAAACGTGTCAATATGTGCCAATGCATTTGCCTGCACTCGCACTGACAATTTCAGGAACAGGGTATGCAATCGAAGGCGGGGCCTCTGATAAAGAAATATGTCTCCTTGGACCAGCGGCGAGATCACCCACACCCGACCTGTCAGGCAATGCAAAGGCTGCTATATCTCGAGGCAAGAATGCCTCCTGATGGCTTTGCGCTTGTCTTAGCTGGCTGGATCAATGCTTGAAGAATCACATCTAGAGTGGCTGTCGAGACAACTGGCCCACGTATTGTTTGGCCTCTTGTACGTAGCATGAGATATCAATGGCGATCCCAATGTCGACCTGCCAATGCTGTCGCTTGGGGTTTGTCGCAACGTCCGGAAACACAGATGCGCTGCGCCTGGGGGTTGGCAGCCCAGCAGCGATCCGCGCAACGGCTGCGGATTCCTGTGGAGGCAGAAGCTTCCCCTGTTGGGAAAGGGTATGGGCAGACTAGCGTGTGCAGTGAGCCTGGGAGCCTGGGCTCCGGGCCGGTAGGTCGACATCGATTTCTGGAGGGCTCTTCGGGCCCTTGCCCTTCCTCAGGCGGGCCTGGACAGTCTGCCTAGAATTTCCAGACTCCAATCAGCATGTAACTTGACAGCAACTCTTCACTGTTGTTGGAAACCTGTTTGCATTGGTGCAATCAACAGAGCTTCCGCGCCTGCGATGCCATCCTTGCATCCCACAGGCACCTAAAACCTTGATCCCAAAAGGCTCAGTTGCAATACTTACTGTTGGAAGGTCACGCAAGGCTTGAATAGTGAAAACCGAGTCCTGGCCGTATTCAAAGGCAAACCCGAAACTTCAGCCTTAAACCTTAATAAACTTCCTTCCATTCTCGGTAAATCAGAGGCTACCTAAGCCTTCCTTCCATGCCCACCACAAATTAATTCTTTTGTGAATTTAATCTCCAGGGGCTTGACGGGTTAACCAGCTATCCGGGCGCGGCGAGGAGGGGGGGGAGGGAGGAGGGGGAGGGAAAGGAGGGATTGTGTTGTGTTGTGGCATCAGCACAATGTGTCTCAATCGTTCCCGGGGCTTAGAGCGGGCCTGTTGAAACTTGAGCCCAAGAGGGATTTTGCAAGTACACGGTTGGCCTGCTCTGAGTTCGTTTAGATTTGGGCTTTGCGCAGTTTCGGGATGTGCCGGACGGCGAGACATAATGCGGGACCTGCTGCGGAATCGTGCGAGGGTGAGTGACATAGAATATTGTAGATGCGGCCTCGTCTGCGGTTTGGGTCAATCACGCGCTTGTATGTCAACCACAAGTGCTTCAACTCTCCGGCGATGGGCATTTTGTTGTTTCTTGTCGAGTCCGGAAAGCATATTGGAAAGAACTTGCATGTTCAGACTTGCAGTTTGTTGTGAAGCGGCTGCCACCGCTGCTGGCGAATCACATTAAGATGTGCGAGAATGCATCCAAAATGAGGGACAGCTTCAACCAAAACATACCGGGACCTCGAATGGTAATGACTCTCGCTTCAAGCCCAATCCCTTTACTTATGCCGCACTACACGGCCCACACATCCTGCGTATTCCGACATCCTTTCGGAACAATCCGTGATTCTGCGTGCCGCCATCCACTGACATACCATGTACTCAGACTCGAAGTCCCACGAATGTGCTGTACAGGATGGCTTCACCACGTTTGACTTCCCTGTCATGGCATGGCACTGAAGAAGTGATGCAGAGTGTTTGGACGACGCATGTTGTGAAATGACCAGCAAACTGTCGCAGAGCGGAGCAGTTGCCATCACCTGCCCACTCAGAAAAGATCTCCATTTCTGAGCCCATGCTTGCTAACATAGTTTCCGAACCCACGAGCCCGCAAACAAATGATGAAGTGAACGCGTGCCCCAAGACCCCACGCACACGGGTGACGGCACCGATTTACCAAGAAACAAGATGGAAAGCCAGAAAGCCCAGGAGACCAGTCACTGCCCTGCAGGGTTTTTATCCCGAAGGTAGCCGCTGTGTGCTCTATGTCTTTGGCTAAGCCTGCTGACAGGAGCTTGGCAATTGACAAGCTGAAGCGAGCATGGTACAAACAACAAGTTTCTCTGTCCTTTGCAAGCTCCCGTCTAGAGGCTTGAGTTCAATCGAGTCAGGAGTGAAAGAGCTTGCCAAATTACGATTCCTCAAGTTCCCACACCTCTGTGGGACATAAGAGGACAGCATTAAACTGAGTGATCAACAGGAGACTAAGTTTGCAGAAGGGGGCCTAACCTACATGGTGCTCAGGTCGAGATCACTGACATATGTATAGAAATGTATACCATATTTGTGGACATAGAACCGTGTTATTGATGTTGTCCCCTGCGCAGCCCCCTGACATCAGGGCCAAGCCCAAGCTCTGAACCGGCTTCTCATCTGGGCTGGCCATCGAGTTGTGCTGAATGCGAAGCCAATCGTAGAAAACCACATGAAGGTTTTGTGGTTGTGCAGTTAGGTCAGCTAAGCTAGCTAAGCTATGTATCACTTCTCTTCCCGCTCCAGCAATGCCATGAGGCGAGGGAGCGGATCGCGGAGCTGTGCCCTCACGGGAGCCCCACCTGCCGGCTCTGTGCAGGCATTTCGGCAGCGCTCATGTAAGCTTTAGAATGGGCCGAGCCACTTCTTTCCGAGCTTCTCAACCTGTAGCAGCAGGGCTCAGAAGAGCAATCTGAAGTTGCTGAAACTTTGGCCTTCTTCATCGGTTTCGTATTCAGACTCCTCGTCCTCCGCATTAGCACCAGCCTTGTAATTCGCCTGCAGGTCAACGTTTTTGTTTTGATCTACAATGCAGATGCTTGCTGCCTTGCTCTCAGCAGGCTTGCTCTCGAAGACCGACTGCTCCTTCGAAGGCAAGCAGCAACCAAGCAACAAATGGAGGGCTCCTCGCAAGTATCTTCCCCATGAAAATCCTGACCGGAGGCAGCGGCATTCCGGCCATAGCCTATTTCAGCCTGCCGGAGCACTAGTCGCCCACACAGCACGCTCCTCAAGAAACTGCGCTTCCGCCTTGCTTTGCTGTGGCTCACTTTCAAAGACGGACTTGTCTGACCCCTGTGCGAAGGTCTTGTCATTGTGGCTGACCTTGCAGATGCACGTGCTCACACAGGTATGCAGTAGCTGCAGTAGCTGTCTGCCACCTGATCTCAATGCCGCCACGCTTGCTAAGCTTCCAGCTTCAGCAGCGGACTGCTTGGGCTGACTCTCGAAAACCTGAAAAAGCAAGAGCAATAAGGGCACCAGCAACATGCATTGCAAAGCCGTGCTGTGTCGCCGGCCGACTGTGCTTGGTCCGCAGCAGAAGCGGCTTTGGAATAGGAAGTTTCTGCTTTACTGGCCAGGCAGCAGGTTGACAATGCTGAAACAACAATGCAGTCAACGGTTCAGCCATCAATTGCTGAGTTGCCTTTCCGCAGGCTTACTCTCAAAGACAGATTGGCCGTCTCCGGCAGCGGCTGCCTTGGCAAGCGTGATATTCTGCAACTCTGTGAGCCTTCTTGTCCCATCGCCCACCTTGTCCGCGGCTGTCACCATTGCTTTGCTCTTCTGCGGCTGGCTCTCAAAAACCGATTGGACCTCATGCTTTCCCAGTCTGCAGGCAGTGTGAGACCAACACCTCTACCATATACCTACGGGCCTCCCCAGCATTTGGTGCGTCATTTCGCCCATATCCCACAGCGGCCTCGCCAGGGCTGCTCTCTTTTCACGACAACTTTGCAGAACCGATGGCCTTGGATTGCTGCGGCTGGCTCTCGAAGGCGGACCTGATGCCCCAAACTACACTGCACCAGTGCACGTGCATGGAATGAGATTCAGCTCCCCACGGTTCGGATGCGCTAGCAGCAGAAGCCCCATAGGATGTGTGTGCCTTGGACCTGGAGCAAAACCAGCAGCCACTTTATGCCACTCTCTTCGCGCAGCTTCGTCTAAGCTCAGCGACTGCTGGGGCTGGCTTTCGAAGGTTGACTGTGCGGAGTCCGCCGGCTTAGCAGCCTCGCCATGGCTCACCTGACGGTATGCGAAGGCTCTGCAATTTTTTCACGTGGTAGCCAGTCACGTACCCAGCACCTCCGCAGCGCTCCTTTTCGGCTGTGATTCGAAAACGGACTGCTCTGCCTGTCGGAGCTTCTGTCTTGAAGTGTTGAAGTCGAGCCTGCTGCCAGACAACCCACCTCTGCCCCTGCAGATTTAGATCCGTAGTTCGTATCCGCCTGGCCATTTACGGCGGAGAACAGGAGTTTAAGTAGCTATCTGTGCCGTGTGTATATGGAGCACGTTTGCTTCAGCTCTTGCTTGTGCAAGTATGTTTGGAGCCATTTTTCAAGTCAGGCAGACTCTGGGGAAGTAGTTCCTGAGCTGCGCTGCTTGCAAACAGCAATGCAAGCACTTCAAATTCTGCTGCTGCTGGAAAAGTGAAAGCTTGATATGTACACACGATGTGTTTGCGAGACTACTCGGCAGCCAGGTGCAGCCTCTCACCGCACTCGCCGCTGCGAACAGACTTGCAGTTGCGCAAGCATCTTCCCTGCAAAAAGGAGGCACGCGCCTGCCTGAAAACCTTTTTCTGTGATACCTAGGGCCATCCAGAAGGTCGCGGCTCAGCCGGCTGTGGCCTTTGGCAATGGAATTTGTAGATGGCTTGCATGCGTTCTCAAGTCCAGCCTTTAGACTGGTATCTCCGGCGTGGGCTCCTCTGCTGCACCATCCTGCGCCTGAGTTTAAGACAGGACAAGGCGGCACTTCACTGGAATCACGACAAATACGAGAGCCCTTCGAGAGAAATGAATGTAGCTGCTCAGCAGTGCTCCTGTTAAAAAAACACTCAGGCCTTTTGTGAAATCAGGGCATGAGAACAAAACAGTGTGGACGCTAAACCCTTACATAAACTCGACAGGTGTTCAGAGTGGTGTTGGATGACGCAGCGCTATAGCAGTTTTCCTGACAAACAGTCACTCCTGCCCCCTTCGACCACTAGAAAGTGTTTACATCCACACAACTATGCATGCCCCGCACCCTTAGCTTCAATCAGTCTACGGGGGGGGGGTGGTGGTTCCGGGAAATTCCTGGTTGAGGGTCTCCGTTGAGAGTTTTTGGTTTCTGGAGGGGTTCCCGGAGAGTTTCCGAGCCCGGCGCTGCAGAAGCGATGTGGCGGCTTGCGAGGCCAAAGGCCCTCTCAGCGTCCTGCTCGCCCTGAATGGACAGAAATGCCTGTGGAGCAGTTTTGAAGAATCTTGCCACGTGCTGCCAGAATCTCAAGATCTGAGCCTTGAAGTCTTCCTCATCTTCTGTCATTCCTTCGACCTGCCGCTTTGCTCCGAATCTCCGGATATGTTACGTAATTCAGTCATAGTTATATTATATATTATAGTGACCATCTCAGTTTCGGGCAACTACAGGGATGGCCTCAATTGCCACAGCACTCCAATAGCACGTATGCCGCACAGTCGCAAAGCTTCCAGTGACTTACATCAAGACCCTGACGTACTTCCCCTTCACAAGCCGCACGTTCGGTCCATAATCACATCCGCCAGTGCCTGCTGTGAGATCTCTGCAGAGATGTGTCAGTCAGCAGGCAGACGCCGGGTACCCCGCATTTCCCCCATTCTATTCCGGGGGCAGGCCAGCCTGCCTCAAAGATACTGGCAAAGCCAGTGCAAAATGTCTACCGTAGCAACCCTGAGGTATGGGCTGCAGCTGCGGCTTTCGCGGTCTGCTCTAGAACAAACTTTGGGTTGTAGCCGCTGCCCGCCTTTCGACTGACCTCCAAGACTAGTGTGAGGACTTGATCCCGGAGCAGAGAGTGCGAATGCATGGGGCTGAGGCAGCAACACACTTTTCGCAGACTCGCAAGGCAAAACGGGCAGGCTGCGCTGCACTTGCCTCTGGCAACCTGAAAGCTCTGACAGCTGCAAAGCAGTGCAAAGACGCGCGGCCGCTGCCTGTAACCCGTGAGCATCAGAGCCACAACGGAGGCCATGAGCGACAGAACCTTGGAACTGGCACCCCTTTTCATTGAACTCCTCCTTAGCTGCGTTGCCAGTGAGGTGCGACGCGGTGTTCTCCGAGTCGTGCAAACCTGCCGATTCTTGCCGAAAAATCACACGTCTTCGGCTGGCCATGTGCTGGCCTTTGGCGGCGCACCGCGGGTGCAGCCTGCACGTGAAGCCTTGTCTCCATGTCCTGTAGCTTGGCCGTGTGATCAAAACCCCATCGACTTTTTGTCGGCTTTGCATTCGGGTGAGCTGGATCATGACTGAGGCCAGGGCAGCTAGAAAGGGGTCTTGTCACTCCGACAGCCGGCTGCAGCTACACGAGGTTTGCTAAAGTCACGCGCAGACAAGCATGCAGGATGCTGGCATGCTGACGCACTACATCACGATGAGCAGCAAGATCATCATCAGAGAAGCGAAGCTTGTAACTTCTGCCAGCATGTCCTTGCTTTGCTGAGGCTTGCTCTCGAAGACAGATTCTTGCTGAACCTGCTCCCTCGGGTCAAGCACCAGTGACACCAAGGACATGCAATGAGGCAATGAGGCTGATGAACATAAGCAGGATTTGCTCAGGTTCCTGCACAGCAGCACCACTGGGACAATCAGCTGCGCTGGCTCTTGGCTGACTCTCAAATGTGGACTGAACGCTGGAGGTGTCGTTGGTGACCTGACGCAAGCTGTGCTTGGAGCTGCTTGAACACCAAACTCAAACAGACAAAAGCAGACAAAGAACAATCATTTGCCATGGCGTGCTGATTCAAGCTTGCGGCTTCTCTTGAAACGATGCTTGAAAATCAAGGTGGTGCCACAGCATTGCCACTGCATGTCTTCGCTAGTGCCGGTAAGGCCAGCATGCCAACCTCCATCCTGCTGTACAAACTTGGAGGCACTTCAAAACCAGGCAAACGGCACAAAATGGGAGTCAACAATGGCTCAAGAGGCCATGCACTGCACGCCGAGAGCTTTGACATGAGCGGCTTCAACCAGCTCCCCTGTGGACTAGAAGAACCCCAAAGATCCAGGCATGCAGCCAGAAACGAGAAACCGTCCTCAGCTAGGAGGACATTCAGCGTGGAACAGAGTTTCCTCGCGAAACTTTTGGCGGCTTGTGAAGCCTTCTAGACAAACTGTAACAGCGTGCTGCGGGACAGCAAGAACCTTCATATCACGCATCGATTCAGATAGATTAAGGTGTGGTGGTGTTGATACGAGCTCCACTCAGAGAGTCCACAGCAGCTTTTGGGTAGCCACACTCGGAACGGATGGCAATGCGGCCCTTCGAGCCCTGTGCCACGTGATACTGCGCTGCCAATGTCAGGGAGGCTTCACATGCAGGTCATGTCCAACTCTGCCACGCGCGATGCCTCCCAGACATGAGGACTGCTCACAACCCAAGCTTTCAAGAAAGAAAAGCTTGTCTGCGCACTTCATTCAAACGAGGATCGCTGCGAATCCCGATCAGCTCTGCCTCAGTGAGGTCGTCATGGCGTGCGGCTGAATTGAGCTTGCATCTGAGCTGCGCTCCCTATACCTCGGCAAAAAGCTCCTTCACCTCGTCTTGCAGCGCGTGAGTCTTCGACAGCGACGATAACGAACTGTTGAAGAGCACCTCTTTCCAGCCAGCACGGCCTCTCCGAGGCCTGGGGACTATACGACATGGCTGGTGAGTTTGAGACATCGTCTCCGCTGCTATGCCATGCCTGCCAGCGCTAATCATCAGGAGCAGCGCCTGGCAAAGCGTAGAGCTCAACATTAACGCAACACTCCGGGCAAAGCAATCTCCGCTCACAGCCTCAATCACCCTCAAGGCCAGGTCGGCGCTGCCAAGTTGACAACTACCACCTGCCAGAGCCGCCAAAGCCGAAAGAAACAAGCCAACACGCAGCCGCACAACCCACAGAACAATGGGCTAAAGCGAGCCTGGATTTGCACAGAAGCTCTTAAGCGAGGCGAGCACCTCCATCTCTACACATCGTACCGCTGCACTTTGCTTGCCGCTTTGCGAGAAGCATCTCTGCCTGCTCTAGAGCGGCTCTGAGACGGTGGAAGTACGCACCAAAGACGCTGTGGGCCAGCTCCTGCACGCTGGATGCCAGACATGACTCTTGAACCATCCTCTAGCACCTCCGCAAACGAATGAGGCTCTAGAATTTCTAGAGCCGGACCAAACCCAAGTTGGTCTGCTGAGAGCATTTTCCAGATGCAAGAAGGTAGGCATGAACCACCTCTGTGCAGCTTCTAAAAACAAAGCACGAGAAGATCCACGACCCCGAAGCCCTGAAATTTCATGTACTTCATTGCACGATTCCACATGGGCGACTACTTTGTCATTCATTGTCTGGCTGATTGACCGTTGTGAGCCGTGGTCCACATCTCGTTCAACTACTGTTTTTTGACTGTTGTGAACCGTGGTCCACATCTCGTTGCCGTAATGTTTGATCTGCATTCTTATAATAACTTGCCTAAAATGTTGTGATCTTGCTCGCAATCTTGGAACGTGATGACTCATATAACATGGTCGTATCTACTGAATGATTTTCAGGTGAGCGCCGGCTTTACAGGAAAAACGCCGAACAAGCCACTCTTCTGCTGTCTTACATAAATGAAGCCAGTTCCTCAACTCTAGTGTGTGTGTGCGTGTATAGAAATGCACGCAATGGTTCCTCCTTCAGTAAAATGCTCCACACCTGAAGCCAACTGCTGCGGTTGGTGCCAAGTTTGACATTGGTCGATGCCTTCCCTTGCAAGGCTGTAAGCGTCTGGGGGCACAGCAACTTGAAGAGCTTGGACCCGCTGAGAAACGCTGAAGCCGAATGGGAACACAAAAATGCAGATTTTGTTGAAGACGGCATTAGGACATCACACCCCATCATGCTTTTGGAGCACGAGGAATGCAACAGTCCAGGAGCCGATGGCGACTGTAGTAAGTATTGCGACTTTGACCAGCTCTTTCCCTATCTCTGCGACGGTCGGCAACTTTGGAACACGAGGGGAGGACTTGTCGGCTCCAAAGCCTGAAGTCAAGGTTTCGTCGCTGGCGGTCACCAGCGTCGGGATGAGCTTGCTAGCTAGCCAAGGCAGAACAAAATATTGGTAATTCTACTGCGACATGCCCGGAAACATGGACCGTTCCTGAACCGGAACCGCACGCTAATGTTCCATGAAAAGCAAATCCAAACCTCGAGGAGCAATGAACACCGGATTTGTTCTAGGAAGCCAAACCCTCCCTGAAGAGCAGAGCACGTCCAAGTGATTCAACGTTGTGGGAAACCCATCCAAACATGATTCTGTGCCCTTAGCAACCACCATCTTGTGGCATCTCAAGCTCAAGGCTGAGTCTCTGCGAAAGGCTAAAGGGCTGGGGAGCAAATAAGATAATAACCTCTGGCTTATTCTGGGTTCTTTTCAGTTGCGGGAGAGCGCATGACGCGTGCTTTCGCTCATCCAAGCTTCCAACCCATGTAGCATTCCAAGCACCGACGCTTGCAAGCAGCGGGCGAGCCGTGCTGCCACAAGGGGTGGGGGTGGATATGCCTTCCGGTTGGAGGCTGGTGCCGCCGGTCCTCAATTTCTACGACCGTCACTTACGCTTCCCATGCATGTGGCCTCAAATTTGAATGCGCTTTTGAGACGGCACCCCCAACAACAACGCATTTCAACAAAAAGTGTTCATGTGTCTTGTAACTTCAATAGATCTAAATAGCTTTGAGCTCCCAACACCCAACAGTCATGGGTTCAAGCTCCAGAGAGAAGGACATGCAAAGATGCCCGGGGTACAGGGATGTAGGAGAGGTGTCCGACCCTTCCACGAAAGCTGCCAGTGGTTGGAAGGACGCTGCGGTGGATTTGTCTCTCTCTCCTCTTGGGTATATATCTGCGGTCGTCTTTTGTCGAAGGACGACATACCATCTTCGGGTGGCCAAAACACTGGACACTTTTTCTTGTGGTGTTGACAGCAGTGGACCCACCTACCATGAGCTGAAAGCTAGCAGCTAGTGCAAAAGCTGCCGCACGGAAGCACCCTCTCTTGTTACAAAGCGCCGGATTCTCCAGGTCCTGGGCAAGCTTTGACTTCACATCGGCCCGAGCATCCTGGACTGAAGATTGCGCAAGTTTTGGATTCCAACAAGGTGACATCAGAGACATCTCGGGATGGGACTTGGTTGAAGGCATCTAGCACTTCCTGCCACTTGTCGGAAGCATATCGCCAATACTGTTTCCTCGGCAGCCCAGTTGGGTTTTGGCTTGCACTTTCATGCGTAATCAGCATAATCATCGGCGCTGAGGAGACTTCCACACATTTACTAGCGACTCCAAGGCAAGAAAGACTTCAGCCTGGCATGAAGCTCATGCAGGCGAAAGATCGAACCTGGACATGCAGCGGCCTGCCTCTTCCTTCCACATCGTTGCCACCAGGGAACCCTCCTGATGACGAATTCGCTTGCAAGACTTGAAACTCAGCTGAGATGTAAATGTGAACTGAACGCCTCTCCGAATGCGAGGACGAGTAGCGTTTGCAAAACGCTCAGGCCTGGTTATACAGCAGGGCTGTGTTTTAGATCATTTGTAGACCACAGTAATGCTTGGGGCCGATGCCGGCAGAATGAAGATCGATCATGCAAGCGTACTCTGACTGCAAATCCTGACACACATGTAGTTTGCAGGGCTCTGCCCAATGGGCTGCAGCAAAAAACTGCCGGCCTCGGCAATTGCAAGGGCCTCTGAACCGTGCGAGAAGAGCAACCAGGAGGATTCTGTCCAAAATCGTCCGTCCTAAGTTGCCTTCGTCCATGTGTTTACAACATATAACAAGGACAGCTACTAGCACTGCAAGCTAAGCATCACCCGCAGCCCCTGCAGTGCGCCAGCCGCCGGCACTCCACTGTGCAGAATCCACAGCCTCTGCTGACAAGGTAATTGCAATCTTCGATAAAGCTTGAGCGGGTTTGAACAGACAAAGCTTTACACTCTGGCAAAAAGCCCCAGGCCAGGCCGAAGTCAATCAAGCCAAACCTGAACTTCCCTGTCATGACCTCACCAAGCACGAGAGCACTACAATCCCCGCATCAACGCAAACGGACCTTCGCAGTGGCCTGAACCATGATGTTGTGAGGGTTGGCATCCCGATGAAAGAAGCACTTGCTCACGTGGAACATAGCAGCCGAAATCTGGCTGAGCCTAACACTCTACGCTTGCTGCCTTTTGCTTCACCGAATAGCACAGCAAACTTGCAGAGGAGCCGGCATTTGTCCAGCAACTCTGAATGCCTTGCCATCAAATGCACTACTTTTGCACCGCTCGCTGCAATCCTGGATAACTCAAAAGTTCGCCTTTGCCCTCTTGCTAGCAATGTCCGAGTCGAAGCACTCTCTATTAGTCTATGCTATCACTACGCTTTCTGAGCCAATTCTGTGATGCTGCCTGTGCCAGTGGGTGCATCCTGCCAGCGCACAGCTGCCCGGCCTGCACAAACGACGAGGCAAACTTGCATACGGTGACACCAAATCAGGCTTTAAAAAACATCTTGTTTCACTCTGCCTCCAGGGCCTGTTGCAAAGGTGCTCCTGGCTTTGTTGACCAGCGAGTCTGACACCCCATCTGCAGCCAACAATCAGCCTGGTATGTGCTCCATGACTAGGAGCGTGCGGTGATCTGTGCTGGTGACAACTGTTCCGGCCTCAGAATCCGGCGCGCAAGCAACCACACGCATCGCAGCTGTGCTGACCATCTGGGCACGTGGCACACAGCAGGAATGGTAAAGCCGCACAGGCTGTGTCATCCTCCTCTACAATTCGCAAGAGCACGGCTGCAGAACGCCATATACCCTTGCAGTTGAAACCGCACACAGAAGGCAGTCCTCGATTACATTCCGAAGGGCACGAAGGCGCTGTGCCTCCAGCATGGCGGCCTACCAAGTGCTTCAAGCGTGTGAAGAGCATTGATAAGGAAGTGCCACTTTGCATGAATCCGCCTCCGTTGCATCGTGAGAGGAGCTCCTTACTTCCTACGCTGGCTGGTGCACATTCATGGTTGATAACTTCAGCGTTGCCCAGCGCAATCTGTCCTTCAAGGCAACGATTTTCCCAGATGCAATACAGCTTGCCCTCCAAACCTCACGTGTTGCGGAACTGCTGAGAATGCACCACGTGCATGGCAGATTCTCTTCAGTGCGCCCAGGCGACGGAGCCAAAACTCCCGAACCCAAGCAGGTCATGAAGCGTGAACGTGCGATTCTCGACCTCACTGTGCCACACATGAAGCAGACCCAACATTCAAGTTTTCGTTTAGTTGCGGGCAGAAATGACCGCATCTGCCTGCATCTCGGTCGCATCCTACGAGCTGGGCACGTAGCAACTAGCTCATAAATCGTCCTTCTTGAGCCCCTACATGTGGCCGTAGCTACATTTGGAAAAGCTCGAACCACTCAGGGGTCCTGGGAGCATGTTGTTGACAAAGAGCTTCCGCCCCAGACCTCTTTCTCAGGCAACCCGCCTTCAGCCAAGTTCTCAGAGTCTCGTTGATCCAGCCATGGCCGCTCGGGCCGGCCTTTCAGTTGGGAAGATCTGTGGATAAGGCAGATTAATTTCGCAAGCCACTATAGAATAGTGCTGAGGCGTGGACAAGGTTGGGTTAATTGCGGAATGGTGAATCTCTCCTTTGCACGGGGCGCTTTGTGGTAGGTTTGGGCTCACAGCTTGCATTCCAGACTTACAGTCCTGTGGGGCCGTGGTATAAGACCCCCAGTACTCGTCGTCGGATGAGTCTTCCAGCGCCATGGCAGAACACAACGTCAGTCCTCTTAGCAAACAAAGCAGTGGTAGACGAAAATAGGAGGAAGCTTGACATAAACCTCTTCATTGTCATGGTTGCTCATGCTCACTTTGCGAAGCCAACGCTCAAGACACCATGGCCGAAGTCAGATTCAGGATTCACATGGCCTAGCTGCTCAACATGACTTGCCCATGCTCTAGGCGCAACCCAGACAAATTTCGTCATGTCGCAAGTGCCTACTACTACAAGCCTCGTCAAAATCAAATTCAAGACAAAAGCTTTCCAAAGCGGCAAGGGCGGGAGGACCGCTTTCGATGCGGAAAATTCAGCAGATGACTGTGCCGGTGTCGACTCGAAAACAGACTTTACTTCCTTCACCTGTCAGCAGGTCTTTTCTCAAGAAAGGCGAGATGGGAGAACGCGTTCAGCCTTTTTCTTCTTTTTCTTCTTCTTTTCGGCTTCCTCCAGACAATGCCAGAAGTAGAAGGCTTCAGGCTTCAGGATGCTTCAGGCAAGGTCGGCCTGCGGAGCCGATGTGGGCTCAGCAGCGGCAGCGGCAGGCGGGGCTTCCTCCACCGCTGCGTCTTCGGGCGCCTGATGCTCACGATCATGTTGGGCAATGCGCCATGGTCTCTATGAAATGGCTGCCCCACGAGTCATATCAGGGGGGTCACCCCTGGAAAATGCGCATGAGATGAGTGCTGTGATGTCGCTTGATAGCTTATTGTGGGAGGACCTGGTTTCACAAGCTTTTCACATCCTGTAGCTTGTAACCGGTGACGGTCTAGAATTCTTGATGAGAATCTACCTGAGATTTACAAAGGGCCTTTTATAACGGGCCAGAAATCGCCCATACAAAGCGCTGTGGGCCGCCTATACAAGGGGTCCCAACACGGTGCCGTGCCACGTCCCCGTCGCGACCCTCCCTCGCATGCGTCCTGGTCCTTACTGAACGTTTGCAGTATCTTCCAGTGACACTGAGACAGGCTCCACACTTCCATTCTCCTTTTTGTGTCGATATCTGTCCCACGCGACAATGTAAGCAGAAGTACACTGCTTCGTGCTTCGCCCCAGAATGTTCCAGAACATGACGCTTTATAGAATTGGGGGGAACGGCCATATAAAATGGGGGAGAGGTGGCAAATGTGACGGCGCACTCCTCTATATGATGGGGGTGGGGATGATCCATACGTAAACTGTCTCTACCTGCATGCTCCTTACGAGCCGGCCATAAAAGGGAGGTCAATCTACCCCCACTTCATACAGGCAATCTGGAGGAATGCGTCGGGAAAAGATGGACCCCACCAAGCTATGACATGGCCGAAATGAATGCCAGCGAGTAGGCGCGGGACGGCCGCGGTCTCCTCCGCCTCGGCCATGCTGGCCTGAGACGGAGAAAATTGGAGACTGTTTGGGCTTCTGTTGCTGCAGAACTCTTCATGTTCTGTGGCAGCGACTGGCTTGACTCAACTGCCAATGCGAGCGCTTGAGAGAACACAGCAATTGCAGAACATCACACAACATCGTCTGAGCTGATGTGCTGAGCAATGGTTTCTTCACCCATGGACCACATCGTCTGCTTGGATTTTTCACGCGAATACCGCTCCACTTTGGAGCGGTCAGATTTCTGGAGCTAACGCTTCCCCAGATTTGCAGATCTCCGGAACGTGAAACTTAAGCACCGGGCGAGTCACCGGTGCTCTCTACAGGCTCTTCTCGCCTCTCAGACCCGTCTTCAAGACCACAGCCCTACTGGTATGATCTTTCAAGCGCCCCATTGGTGCAGTCCCTGCACTCCAAAGATACTCCAAACCCAGTCTCCCAAAGGGCAAAAACATTCAAATTTTGGAGTCCACGTGTCCTGGCTGCAGTTCTTGAAGACATGCTCCGCCCGAACGACCGGTTCAAGACGCTTCACTTTTTCGGGACCAATGTTGCCGAGCGTGACAGATTCTCTAAGTAGCCATCACAGCATCGTGGCACCTGGCAGACAACAAGTCTCACTGAAAATGCACGACATCAGAAAACGCGGTAGGAGCACCGTTTGTCGAGGACTTCCTTTGCATGGAGTAGGTCTCGCCAACTCCAGCCTATCCAAGTGGTGCCGTCCGAACTAGTGAGGGCTGCTCGGCGTGGGGGGCCGCCATCCCGAACTCTAGAGTGGTGGGCAATGCCGGATAATGTTGGCAGATTGGTCAGGCGCCGACGCTGCTCAGACTTACCACGCATCTCCGCAGCCTCGAAGAACGTGCAGCATGGTGCACAGAGCCGCACCATCTGAGCCTGACCTTGGAAGGCTCCGCATGAGAATTGCAAATGCTAGGTTCTAGGTGCTCCTTCGTCCACTCCTGCCAACCATGTGCAGGGCAGAGCTTGATGCAGTGAAGGTAGACTTGCACGAAACTCGAAACTTGCATAGTTGTAGGGACGAGGTTCAGGCCCGGACTCATCTGCAAGGCGATAGAGACCAGTTGCAGCTATGCAAAACAGCTATACCATGATGCTCTGCCCAGGATAAGATGCAAGTACCGCAATTTAAACTCCAGGACAGAATCCAAGTACTAAATTTCAACCTGTGAATTTGTTGTGGACAATCAGAGGAGAGAGATTGCCCCGGGCTAAAACTTTGCCTGAGATGGGCGCCACTTGTTGGCATAATGGGCACGACTCCACCTCCTCTTTCACGAGTCAGACCACCTGAAACGAACGGACTGGAACGAGGTGATCTAGCCACTTTGCATGGAACCTTCGAGCGCATCTGCTGCAGGCTTTGCCGCAGCCTCAACCCGGCAGGGTGAAGAGCACGGACCAGTTTGAAGGTCTTGCCGGTACCGCCTCGGACTCGCTGGGCCGGAAATCTTCGGGCCTGAGCGGCTGATTGCGTAAAGCTCTTGCAGCTCCGAAAGTCCAAAACAGGTCAGAGCGAAAGCTGTCCTGCAAACAGCTACACTGAACTAGAGTGCTACTACGTAGAACGGTAGGAGTTGTCAAATGCGTGGTATAAATCGAAATCATCCCATCCTGTTACTCAAGGGGACCAGGAGGTTACAAGCTACAAGACGCAAGCCCTAGAATTGCGGGTTCCTGCTTCTTCCCAAAGATGTTGAGGCACTTTCCCTGAGGTTCTGATACTCTCGAAGACCGCACTTGTTAGCCACACCCGTGCCCACCAGCAACCTGCGAGGATGCCTTCTTTGAGGCTCATGCATGAAGCCTGGGGTCGCTCCTCCTGTGCTGCAGGAATCTGGTCTTTGCTTGCCTCCATCCCAAAGTGAAAGGGTGCGTCCTCTGTCGAGAGAGAGCTCCACCGCCTCAGCTAAGCGCTTAGCTGGACGCTTGGAACTTCATGTTCAAGCAAATTGTGAGGATCTGGCTGCTGTCAAGCGCGACTCGTTTAGCATGTTGACCTGCAGGGATTTAGATGTACCATGCAATTGCATGACGTAGCATGAGCCAATAAGTTTTTGGACCTGCAGTCCAGGTGTGGAGAACTGGCTGTCCAGTCAAAGTTATCTGGGGAACCACGGGATCTGTCAAAACCCAGCCTTGGCGCTCGTCCTCTCATCCAGCGGAACGATGATGATGCCCCTTGCCAATGCTGTGAGATCAACGGTAGCACTGCTTTCGACAAAAAACCTGCTTCTTGCCGGAAGCAGAAACTTTTCGGCAGCCGGCAGCCAAAGAGTCTAGACTCATGGGAACGCAGCCACGCTGAGCGCCATGGGCAAGCTCTTTGCGCAGCATCCTTCCCTTCTTTGTACAAGCAGTCTAGCTGCGCAGTCTTTCCCGCTATTGCGCAGCCAAGGCGACACAAGCTTGCAAAGGCAGGCTTTGTCACCACAACGCTCCATCGCTAAGATACAATCGAAATGCTGTCAGTCGAACATATTGCCGCCTTCGAGCGCGATGCCCTGCAGAAGCAAGCAAGGCTGAAGGAGGTTCAGCCACTGACTTGCGCATGGCCAACGCATGCCAAGGTTTATGATTCCCCACTGCATCCTTGATATGTTTAGTAGGAATGCTGAAGGATTGTTGAAGGCTTGTGATAAGTGGCCAATGATGTCTCCGAATCAGTTTTTAATACAGAGCTGAGTGAACACTGCCGCATGCAAAGCCCTCCATGTGACACTGGAGCCCCATCCCCGGCGTTGTCTTTGGCAAAGCGATGTATCTGTTCCTTCAGCTCTGTCTGGGGTATGAGGTCCTCCGGGACATCAGCTTCACAACAGCATGTCTCCACGTCATCGTTTCCAAGCGTCCTCGACCTTGACTGGCGTATTCGCGAAAGGATCCTTGTCCGCACCTTGCAAGAAAGACATCCAGTTATCTTGCTCTCTGGTATATGCGGCATGGTGTTATCTCAGCCGCATGCCCATGATGACCCGAAGAGCCGCGGTTCTATCTGCCACCTGTGTATGTCCAGACTCTGAGAAAGGCCCACCAAGCTATTCGTGCCCGACCGGTTCAGGAGCTGACCTTGCGGCTTTGAGGGAACATCACAGGATCCGACATGATGTCGGCCATTATCTCGCAGAGATAATTCGCCGGGATCTCAGCCTCGCACGCAACCCTGGCCAGGAATCTTCAAAAGGCCCCAGCACCCGAAAAAAACCTCGTCGAAGGCTGCGCGGTGTTGAGACACTTTTTCTGCAAGCTCCTGAAGCAAAACAAGCAAGAGTCCGAGAGCTGCAAGCGGCTGCGAGCGATTCCTTGCAGAAGTCTGTGAACTCATCAAGGTCATTGCTGCTCAGCAGACCATATTTCCTGCCCGCGGAATTGCGAACTGATTCGAAGCCTTCTCACAGTTCATGGTACCAAGGCCTGACAAAGTTGGTGGCTTTGCTGAAGGTGTTTTTGCCTCAGCTGGAGGATTGTACCAAACAGACAGAAATTGATGCCCTTCTGTGCAGGAAAGTCGCTGTAGTAGCGCTCATCTTTGCCAACCACCCGAACAACCTGAGGAGAAAGGTGACTGCTAGATCTCTCCACGACGATCCTTGGCAGAGACAGGGAAGCGGCCTCTGCTTTGTTGGCCTTGGCAAGGAAGAGGTAGATCTCTGCAATCTGCTTCACGAGCTCCTTGAAACTCCAAATAGAACAATATCTCCAGCGCTTTGAAACCGCTTCTGAATCACCCGTCTCGCCTTGGGGTTGAAGCCAAGCTCGTCATACTCCTGAGGCGAAGCCTTGATGGACTTCATCTCCGGGCCTTGCATGACAGGGCCCTTACATCAAAACTCAGGCAGGACTGCAGCCCAGGCCTACCAAATAGTGAAGCTGCCTGGGCTGGGAGTGGAAGGCACTGGTCAGAACATATGAGCTACAGTCTAAACTCCTGGTATCCCCCTTAATATCCCCTATAGTACTCCCCTACATAATCCCCTATATAACCCCTTTTAAGGAGTTTAGACTGTGGCTCATATGACCTCATGCCTACTGCGTTTAAGCCTCAACTTAACCTGTCAAACTCCTGGATCCAATCGCTGCGGTGTGGCGCGTCAAGCGAAGAGTGCAGAAGCTGCTCAAGCGTGGCCCGGCCTCAAACATCGTGCAAAACAGAAATGCAATGGACGGAATGGAACATGATAAAGTGCTGCTGAATGCACCCGACTATGGCTTGTCAGTGGAATTCGCTGCGACCAAGCAGATGACATCTCTCTGGGATCAGAGCCGGCTACAATGGTTGGAGCGCAGAGCTTGCACAGCAGCCACATTTGCTTCCATGTCCTGGCTTGTACAGAAATGCTCCCACACCTACCTTTCGCACCAGGCCTGGAAGCCAAGCCAAAGTATTTCTTGGCATGCTCCTCTCATGTGCGAAGCGAAAGCATGGCTCGGCTCCATGCCAGCGCCAACTGTGGATATTGCTGGGAGCCTTGTAATTCATCCGGCTCCGCCTGTAGATGTCTTCTGCCTCATCTCCTTCACCGGTTCGGTCATCGTCCAGGACCTCTAAAGACTGTGGACCCAATAGCTCTGAATGACCAACTTCTGCAGTAACTTAATTTTTGCATTGCGGCGGACCTGCTCATCATGTCTCTGTGGGGCCTCATGGCTGTCACACTCTGCGCGGAAGCCAAGGAATGTGAGCCTTCTGGATGGGGCTCTTGCCGAACCTGAGGCGGCACTTTCGCCCTGCTTCTGGTGGTATTCCTGAAGCTGCGCGAGCGTGACATCCCAGTCCCAGGCTACGTTGGACGCTTCTGCCGTCCTTGACGGTTCTAATAGCCTCCTCGATCTGGGAGTTGCTGTCGTTGATGAGTTGGGTAAGCAACTGCGCAGAGCACCACACTCTGGCGCTTGCCCCATGTACTCACCGTCAGCCTTCAAAAACCTATCATTGCCCTCGCCATTGATGAACACCTGAAGGACCTGAGGCTGGAGGCGAGAAATGAAAAAGTACGCCACAGCCAAGCACAGAGACGAGGCAAAGCGGGCTAAAAGAGGGCATCAACTTGTTGTGGCCTGGCGATGGCCTTCTGTTTGAAGGGCCAAGTCGAAAAGGTCCATGACGGGAGCGCGCAACTGCCGAGCGGGTCACGTGCCGCATGCCTGAAATTCTGTGCCCACAGTTCCTGCCTCGTACTTGTAGCGGTACGACAAGTCATAGTAGCTCATGATGGCCTTCTCCACAGCAATGAAGACCTGTGTGCGAATCATCAGGGATGGCTTCAACTGTCTCACCCTGCTTCAACATCTTTGGGTCCCCACATTCACCAGGCATGGGATAAGGTGCTTGTCAAGCGGGGGCAAGTTGAGCTTGTCCTCACAAGAAATACAACGCAATCACTGTACAAGAAATAACTGATTCAGAAGCGGCTGCGTCGGCTGCATGACACGAAAAAACATTTGAAGGGAAAGGGTAAGGGGTCTGCGCAATCAGCCAACTCATGCAGCTTCCATGTGGATGTAAGCTATGCTTGCACTGCGCATTGGGAGTTGGAGGCTCCATGGCCGAATGGATGAGGCGACTCTCTCAGCACCAGCCCTCAGTATTAAGGGGCTCGAACCCTGGAATCAGAAACGGGCTAAGAAATCAAGGGTACCCTACAGAACAGTAGGACACCTTGGAAATGTGCAATCACTGCATAGCTAAGGAATGAAGGGTACCCTACACCTAGCTGACCCATGACTTATGCAGGAGATGGACTGTAAGCTATGAACCTTTAATTTCTGACATCGTCAGTTCAAACAAGCAGGTCACTGTAGGTCCCGCCAAGCCCGGAAGGCAAAGCACAAGCGATGAAGCAGCTTGACCTGTGCTGAGAAGACTGAAGCTCAAAGCTGCATTGCATTTGCTTTCTAAGGCCCAGGCAGCACGCCCACGCAAGGATGGGTCCCTGACATGGTCTTCTGAGGCCATGACCTTGCAGGCGCAGTCGTTGC
This sequence comes from Symbiodinium pilosum, assembly GCA_905231905.1. Classification (NCBI taxonomy): domain Eukaryota; class Dinophyceae; order Suessiales; family Symbiodiniaceae; genus Symbiodinium; species Symbiodinium pilosum. Next base: position 233,774 of record CAJNIZ010036668.1, on the reverse strand, counting down.
CAGGCTTCTCCATGCACTTTCATGGTTTCCAAGTGCTTGGCAACACAAAGCGTCGTCAGGACTGGGTCGGGATCCAGGTGGACGAACAACCCCGTCGGTATGCCGCCAGCTGCAGTCAGGAGGGGTGCAATTTGCATTAGCATGGCTCATCACAAACAGTTTCAACAAATGAGACCCAAACACTTACTTCGGTCGCGATCCCGGTACAGATCGCAAAGCTCGATAACGTTCTCCAAGACCTTTGAAGCATCCGAAGGACTGGCGCAGCAGAAATCACGACATAGATCACCAAAGGCGGTCATCCTCAAGAAGGCCCCTGCGGAGCTGGGCACAACGTGCCAGGTGGGTCCAGGCTGAGGTGGAGGCAGTGCCTGACAAGGCGTGCGAATCATCGAAATGCAGCACTACTCCACCAAACCTGGTGATCCCCTGCAGCTGCCATCTGTAGGAATCTGAAGGTGAGATCCACAAGGTGGGCCAAACGTTCCAGGAATCTGGGCTCCTCATCAAGGGAGCGACCTGGAGCTTGTATTTCAGCTTCAAGCAAGCAGAAGGCTGCACAGCTGGATCAGACTGGCACACACCTGGGAAGCTCTCTAACAGCAACCGCCAGATGGGAAAGTCTTTTCTTGATGCAGCCCCACCAGCTCCTTGAGAGCAGCTTCTGAGAGCAGGTATTCTCGCCAAGCCGTATCTGCGATCTGCCGGTCCTTGTGTAGCATCAACCACACTACACATCTGCAAGTCGTAATTTAATGCAACACACCTTCGGTCCTTGTCGTAGAACACCGACGCAATTCCCTGCCAAGCGTGGAAGGCCTCCTTCGCGACTGGCATAAGCCTGGGACGACGCAGCCGCAGAGTGCTCATGGTCCAGTGTCCTTCGTGGCTTCCGACACTGAGGCAGCAACAAAGAGCCAATCCCTTTCGTGGCGAGCCAGAAGATCTGGCAACCCAAGCGCAAGGTTCTTGAGAAATCGCAGACTCTGAGCACACCTCTGACTTGAAGAGGGTCTTGTCACTCAGCGCGGCTGTGTAAGTTGGTTCCTTGGGCACGGCTCATTTCAAAGAAGGCAGAAATTGCCAGGTCTTGGAGCTGGGCAGACTTCGCCTTTTCTGAAGCGGCCTCAACCTGCTCCTTCTCTCCGAACCGGGCCTGAAGTTAAGTTAAAGCCAAGGAAGCAACTTACGAAACACGAATTCATCCATTCCCTAGCGGAAAGGGCCATCGCCTCTTTTTTGTAGTTTCCAAGCAGCTGCGGAACATCCTCGCGCAACGGGAAGAAAACCTGCCGCAACAACATGTCGTAGTGCAGCGATTTAAATACAGTCACAGATTGTGAGCGCACAAGGCTCTACGCTTTCCAGCTGAATTGTTGTGTCTTGTTTTGTCACGTGCGCTTTCTCACTGCTGGGCTTCTCTGCAACATCTGCACAGCTTCCCTGCCAAAACCAGTTGCAAAAAAGTTGTTTTTTCAGATTGAGTTGTCCAGGCTCTTGTTCCATTTTTACCATTCAACCTTGCAGGTCGTTCACGCATCTTGACCATTCTCAAGATTTCATCCATCCTCGGGTCTCAGAACGGTGCGTGTTGGCCTGCAAGAAGGGCACACGCCATTTGATCAGCGGAGAGGCGGAGAGGGAAGAATGCGAAGATAAAAAGGGCAAGGCGAAGTCAACAGGATGACGAAATGAGGTACATGTCCCACCCTGTTTGCAGGCCGGCTTGCCACCTCATTTCATCCACTTTTCACATCTGCCCTAGCCCCCCTGCAGACCTCATTCGCCACTAATTCCCTCGGAATTTTGATGTAATTCATTTTCAGATACAGAAGTGAGACCCAAAAACAGCCATGCGCCCGGTAGCCTTCAACTGATTGGAGCCGGCCTTGCAACAGCCAAACCGCCCGTCGGTAAACACCGCCCGTAAACTCCTCCGGCCGTAATGCCGAACATGAACTCGCCCTTAAAGCCGCCCCTGCAGCATCGCAGGACACCTTCCTGAAAACCTTGCGTGGGACCTGCGCCCGCAGTGCCTGAACGTCTCAATATAAAGGCAATCCTACCTTCGGACTTTAGGCCGCCAGTTTAAGGGCACCGTCAAGGGCAACATCTACGGCGCGCTCCATAGAAGGACAATCTGGCAAACGTTTATGAAGAATCGATGCCAGCTTGACACGTACCAACTCGAGGGAAGAATTATCTAATGGAGCGAGCTAGAACACCTACTTCAAATCCAAAAGAAGTCGAAACAACTTCAGCACAGGCTGGGACTTGAAATGAAAGCTGAAGTTGCCACGATCACTTGGGAAGGCGGCAACAGTCGCCGCTGCTGTTGCAGTCCCAATGGCAACCGCGGTCCAAATTGACCTCGCGAAAAACCTGGAAAATACAAAAAAACGAAAGCAACAAATGGCAACAATAAGAAAATCTAATAGTTAAAGAGACTTTGCAGGCCTTGGGCACATGACCTTTCACTTTCTACAGACATGCTCCGGATGCATGCCGGCTCCAGTGTCTAAGGTCGCAACTGAAATGCTCGATGCTTGTTCTGACTTGATAGGCTTTATCAAGTGCAGTAACCTGGAGTGTCAGGAGCCATGTGTCAACAAATCTCATGTGACGCGCGGCCCTGCATCTAAGCTCTGGACAGTGTGAAAGTATTCAAGGACATACCGCTTGTTGCGAAGCCTTGAAGACGAGCATGCAGAGCCTGCGGCTCGTGGATTCCCAAATTGACTACGAACGCAGCCAGCATACACAGAAGAGGCCAGCAGAGTTTTACGCCTGCAAGAGAAGCAGGTTTTTCAGCGACTTCTCAAAGGAGCCGGGTTCCAACTGCTGCATGTAATCAATCACATGGTTGCCATACTGCGGCCAGAAGTTAAACCTCAGTTGGACCAAACCCGGCCGTTGGTTCTCACGTTGTTGAACACACGATTGGGTCGCAGACCCTTCCGGGGCTGGCTGGCCTTGCCGGCCGCGAGGTTCTGCTGCCGTGATGATGGCCTCATGTTGTCAGAGCCTCTTTGACAGCTTGCTTGGATCATCCAGTGGTTGCACCAAGGCTGCAACTCCCAGCCACTCAAGCACGGCCATTCGTGGCTCATCCTATAACAAAACAGATGGAGATGAGGCAAACTGCGCTCAGCTCTCATCGAGGGGCAGACTCCGGCTCTAAGGAGGATGTCAACGAATTCTGCGGCCTGCACAAAGGTGCTAAACGACGCCTGCACTTTCAACTCCTTCAAGGACTGCTGCACCAGGGAGCCTGGTCTTGCGAACTTGTCAGCTTGGTCTGCAAGCCTATCCAGCGTCATGTGCTAGGCTGCCATTTTGGAAAACCGAGCCTTGCCTTTCTGCAGTCCATCAATTCGCTGTCGTGTGGCGCGCCCCAGGCCTTCCCACTCTTTGGAGCCAGCCTACGCAGCAGCGGTCATCGACGACCGAGGTCATGCATGCTGCGAAACCACTCACCTCTGTGAGGTGTGCTTTGGATGGAGGGGCTAAAGCGCTGTCCAACGCTGATGGCGACAATGCCCAGCCCAGTAAGGTGTTCTCCTGACAGTTCAGAAACCAGTAGGGCTGGATGGATAGAGCAATGCAATGCCAGCAAACTCTGGCCTGCAACAAGAGACCATCCAGCTGCTTGCAGATGATCTCCTTCTTGCGTCCTCTCCACACCTTGTCTGCAGCAGAAGCGGCCGATTCTGCAGTATCTCATTCCGGCACAAACCTGGGCTACCAACAAACTTTGGCTCAAAAGCTGGCCTCCAAATTTCCTGCATGCATCTGGTTATATTGCGACGTTCTTTTTGCACCCGGCGGTTGCAGACCTCCTTGAGAGGTGCGGACACCAAGGCGTTGATATACTTGCTTTCTTTCTTGTCTTTCCTCGCCCGCAACCTCAGCCAGCACGCAACCATGCAGCCTAGACGATCTCAACCAAAGAGCCTGTCTCAACAAGCAGCTCTGCTTACCTCCCACGCTCCGTGTGTAAACGGAGCATTTGTCATTTCAGAACTTGCTTTATTAGCTCAAACTGAAGGGGAACGCTGCGATCCTGTTAAGGCGCTGACACATGAATTAGCTGACTAAACTGCTGGCTTCGGAGGTCGTTCAAGGTCCTCAGAAATCGTTCAGAGTTTGCAAGTTCATGCATGAGACAAGCCCCACACACAACCCGCCCTCCCCGCGGGTAGGCCCGGCACCGACCTCTCAGCTGCTCAGCTATTTTAGACACTAGTGCAGCTGGAACTGCATCGTCCTGAAGGCGGCGACTTGGAGAGTTGAGAGGGACCTTAAGCTAAGCTCCTCTGCAGCTGCAACCAGGAGCTCATTCAGAAGCCTAACTTCAAGCGCTGGAATACTTTCATCAAAGGCAACCGGGTATGGCAAGCCAGATGGCCTCACCGGTACGCGGCTGTTCAGCAGCGAGAGGATCAAAGCCACCTTCAACATGGAGAGCAGTTCTTAGCCTCAACGTCACCGCCAAGCTTGTTCTGCGGCCTTCTGCTCGGACGAGGCACCCAGTAGCTGCGCCAGGGATACGGTCAGAACCGCCTGACGAAGAGCAAGCTTAGATGCGATTCATGCGATGTCTCACCCTTCCATGGCCTCCTGGAACGGCGCTATGCCATCCCAGGTAGATGGCACCGAACCGCCCTCCTGAGATGAAACTAAAAGGCTCTCCAGAAGCACTGGTGACATGGCAGGGCCTCACATCTTCTCCAGCCCCTCAGGCAAAGTGCCACATGGTCCACCCCGTGAAGGTTTTGGGTCTCAAGGCCCTGGCTGTGCCAGGAAAAGCATTGCTTCCTCCAGGCCACGGTCACGAGACAGACGGGCGGCCTTTGCCAAGACACGAAGTGGAAAAGCATCTGGAATGGAAAAAGGCATTGCCTCCGCATCCAGGAACTCCCCAACCTCAGCTGTTGAGGCATACCAGCATCATACCCAAGACGCAACCATGCCGAGGAACGTTGGCCACGCTAAGCTTTTGCGCAGGCGCCTGCGCAGGTTGGAGCACCTGCCAGCCATAAAGCAAGCAGCATGCAGGATTTGCTCTGCCTCTGCTCCGCTCTTGCCTTCACCATGCTACAATGGATATTCTGAAGTGCGATGACGCAGGGGCCTTCATGAGCATGAGGTGCTCTCTTTCAGCGGATGCTGAAGATGGAGCAGATGCTCCATCCATCTGACAGCTTCGGGATCATCAGCCCGCGTGCACAGATCATGCCCACTGCATGCGCGCAGTCTGCCTCTTTTTGCCGCTTGACCTGGGTTGACGGCCTTAGCTGCAGGACTGCAACAGAACGGCGCAAGCACGCGCAACCCAGCTGGGCCCGAGGAGGCTGCTCTTGCCCTGGTGGGCCACGCTTCATGCACCGCCTCAGTTCTGTCGGAGTATGTCGCAATCCAGGCAGCAGCGTTCTGCCTAGGAGTGCATCAATCCGAGCCAAGTCACACAGGGCGGCGAAGCGTCAAACTGAGGCTACAAGTGACACACTTGAGCCACAGAGGTCAGACGGCCAGGCGGCTCACAAGCAACAGCGAACTAGCCAGCCACAGCAGCCATCACTGCCACGGATATGCAAGTGGCCTCCACTTGAAGCAGTTCCCACATAGCACCAGGCCACAACTTCTACAGTGATATCTTCCTGAACCCCGATGGTTGCACACAACTTCTTCCAGGGCATGCTCTCACACTGAGCGGTTTGCGCACGGTGACGGAGAAGAGAACCTTTCGCTTGAGACGCGGAGATGAAGCTGTTAGTTCGCTGAACTGACAAGACAACTGCTCAAGAGCAAACAGCTCTCTTAATGAATGCGAGGAAGGTACCTTGCAGCTGTGGCATCGTGGGGCCAAGTGGTCAGGCACGAAAAAAGGAGGATGGGTTGCCTCACGCTGTTTAACAGTCTTCGGCAACTCCACACCCCCGACTTATCTATTGCATGGCGCCATCAATGGCTACTCAGTCATGAGAACGTTCAATATACACCTGCACTCAGGCGGCTGCTGGGATGGAGCGAGTGTTGAAGTATGCTTGCTCCCTTTGCAGAGTTTCTTTGTCCTGGCAGTCTGTGGCAAAGCTTCAGAGCACCAGAGAAAGATGCAGCGGAACAGCATGGCCTCGGCAGTCAGCTGGACGGAAGACTCCTGCAAATTGGTTCGGAAGTTCAACGGCATAGCTTCAAATCAGTGGGCTGGGGTCCTGAAAACGGAATCCATTCGAGACCACTAGGCAGGACATCCACCGCTTGGCTGCCAGATCCTTTCAGCTTCAGCCATTGTGCGTCATGAGTCATGCGAGTCAAAACGGACTTTCTCATGTCCGCTGCTTCAATCCACCAAAATTTCCATCCTTCTTGGATGTATCAACAGCTTTGAGCACGTCAAACTGGTGCTGGCTCCTGAGTCAACAGGGGAAGAAGCATCTGCACAGGAACGAACAGAGGACATGACATGCAAAAAGGATGCTCTCTGCAACTGCGCTGGGCACCGGAATGCAAGGTTAGCTCGACCATTGACGAGCAGAGCTGTTGCTCGAGCATCCAACCTGCCGGAGTGACTCACTGCAAACACGGCCTTGGACCTGGCACATAGCCTTGAGCAGGCTTCCAGGATTGGGGGCCACTCGAACTTGTCAACCTGAGACAAACAAAACAGTCGGAGACGCTGTTTTGCTCCTGCTGGAGTGCTCCACCTGGTTGACATCCGTCTCGGCATGCTGCAAGAGTTGCAGAATGACACTATAATGAGCCTGGCGCACTTCGAACGCTTTCGGGCGAGCTCTAGATTTCAAGGCCATCTCTGCAAACCCCAAATTGGCTAAACGTATCGACCCGCGAAGCAGAATGGAACGCTCTCCTTGCGATCTGCAGTCGCTTCAATCGCTCTGCCGCCAGTGTTATGACTTCTACTGCTGAAGTTGTGACCAAAGACCGTCCCCATGTTGTGTCAAGTGCTGCAGTTTGGGGTTTTGGTGTTTGAGGTTCTTGAAGAATTTGAAGAACTCTCTGGCAACTGCTTGCAAGCGGTGCAGCGGGTGGAAACTGGCTGTCGGGGGTCTCCGTGTGGCAATTGTTAACTGCCACACGGAATGGACTTGCCGGGGTTGCCACATTCTTCTTTGTGGCAGCAAATGGGCACAGTTAAAGTAGCTTAGAATAAGCCGTTTGTGCAACGGAGGCCGCATTCTAGGCTTCCGAAATCCAAGTGGAAGGTTGGACAAGAACCATTTCACTTCCTTCGGCTCCCTAGCTTCAGAATTTGATGCCGCTTGGAACGATGGCTTCGCAACCCGGACCACTTCTCATTCCGAGCTAAAAAGTCAGGCTCCAACGCTCTCCCAACGCTGCCTTTGAGACGGCAAAGTGCAGTGGCGTCCATCCCGTCGTCTCCTGCTAAGAAAATGCCAGAGACTGCAGCAAAACATTAAAAACTCAGCGTATCGAGAGTCCTCTTGAGAATTGGGATGGCAGCTGTTGTCCAGCAACACCTGCACTAGGCCTGAAGTAGGTCTTCGTCTTAGACTTCATCATGTGGTGGTTTCCGTGTTCTGTCACTGCAGGGACCCAATGAAGACCCCAATATACCATAAGCTCTACTATGGGACCAAAAAGGGATCCTTAATTTTGGAACTCGAGGCTCAGACCGAGGTCGCCGTTCTGCGCAGCAAGGTGAAGCGCGGTCTGCCCTCGCAAGTCTCGAGCCTGTCCCACTCGAATTGCACGGGGTAGGCTCTTAGGGACGGAAAGAGCAAGAGAGAGAGAGAGAGAGAGAGGGAGGGAGAGAGAGAGCGAGAGAGAGAAAGAGAGAGAGAGAGAGAGACTGCATCTATCTCCTCCATGCAAGCGCGCCTCGAGATCAAAAGTGTCCTGGGGGCAGGCCTGGCAAGATCAGATGCTGGAGTGAATTGACTTCTGAATTCACATGTCGTACCGAAAGCAGGAAGGAGAGGATGTCGGCACCGGGGCTGACTGCATGCATGCCTCACCAGCACTCAACATCTTAACAGAAGAAAAAAAACAAAAATCCAAGGCTGCGGCCTTTGCAGACCACGTGCAGTAACGTATCCTCATGGCAAGTCTCAACGTTTCACTTTGAAACCCCCTGGGCCAGTCATTCGGGAAGGACAGTCCTGGTCATTGTTGCGCATTTTCCCCAGTATTGGCAACCTGCAGCTTGGGCAGTAAAGACCGGGCGAATTCGAACAGTTCACCAGATATCTAGGCCTGTTTCCAGGCAGATTGCTGACAAGCATCCTCAGGAAGTCCTGCAACGTCAAAGTTTTCGCTCCAATTACGTACTAGGATCAGTATACCTGCTGCTGAGACACTGTTAAACACTGATGACTATTCTTTGCTATGGCTAATTACTACGATTAATTATGGCGCAGAGCATTCCCAGCCTCGTTGCAGACAAGGTCTGGGCTCAGGAGGACATGATGGTATTTTTCATTCTCCATGACTTCCGGGATCAGTTCCTGTCAAGGCAAAGATCCTGCGCACCTTCTTGCTGCAAATGGAGGAGAGTCCTTGACCCACACTTTGGACAGAAGGTACGGCAGGCGCTGCTTTGGCCTTGGTTGCATGAACATGCTGGAAGCAAAAGTGCAGCATGCGACACAGTCTGGATGTGTCTTCGCATGGTTTCAATCGGCTTCTAATTCCGTGAAGGCTGAGATCTTAGATGTGATGGGGTTAGGGTCGGGGTGGGGATGCCAACCATCACAGTCTCTGGCATACACAAATGATTCAATATGCTGCACAACATTTCTAGGAGCAAAGAAGTTGCAAGTTTGGCATCTTCACGCATGCACATTTGAACCCTTCAGCACATACCAATGCCTCTCCTCTGGACGCACAGGCCAAAACCTCTGGGCATCCCAAGCCGGTAAATGCTGAGAGAGAAGCCCCTTCTCCAAGAGTTTGCAAAGACTGTCAACGAACGTCTGTGCACCTGCAAGACAGGCAGCTGGATGTACCATGGCACCACCTTTAAGCAAAGAGTAAGCTTTTAGATGTGCCTCCGCCAGGAGGCCTGGCAAAGTTCATGGCCTGGAGCGCATGCAGCTCGTCCTGGCGTTGCCATCAACGTAGTTTCGAAGCTGCAAGGAGAATTATGCCAGCCCTGCCCGGGAGAAGTATGAGTCTTGGCACTTCTCCGTTATTCGCTGCATCTTTGGCCTGATCAAGCCAGGTCTATAGGAATTCATAGGAATTCAGCTTTCAGCTGTCCACACAAGCCTCGAAGCTGTTCGCAGCTGCGGTGCAGGTGCTCTGCCTGGGTCAGGTGGGCCTCAGTCCGCAGACAAAACGACGGCTCCAAGACTGCGATGTGGAATCGAGGTGCCCTGTGGAGGTGAGCTGGAGCCTGCCGGCATCATCATAGTGGCGCACAAACCAGGGACCGCCAGCTAATGGGTCAACATGATCGAGAAATTGCACAGCAGCAACACGTGAGCCTTTCTTGCTAGGTCCTTCGATGTTCTTGGCAATTTCCTTGCAAGTGCGGCTCCAGTCAGCTTTGTCTGGGACTGCCAAGCCAGACTCTCGCCTCTATAGGGTCATCCTCGTCATCATCGACCCTGAAAGTCTCCAATAACTCGTCCGTATCCCTGACGGCAGAATAACATCCCAAAATCTGTTAGCTCAAGATCAGGGCCACCAGTTTAAATATCTGAGACAAGGACCGCTTGAGGAGCGCTGCATGGCCAGGCGAACCCCCAACTCAAAGAAGCAGCATGCATGGCCCTGCATGGCTCATTTCTGACGTTCACAACCCTCAGGAGGCGACCATCTGGTGATGGCTCAGCTGCAGCACTGACATCTCCCAGAGGCTTCACCGTCTCCTGTTTCGCACAGCTGCAGCACAGCGCAGCATATTGCTGCATTCCCCCCTGGGTGCTGGTAAATTCTTGCCTTCATGTCAGCGAAGCCTTGATGTATGCGGTACCACAGCCATTCGTCCTGGCTGCCAACCAAGCTTATCCTCTCCAATTTTCTGCGCATGCACCGTCCTCAGCCTTTCGCAGGAGCTTGGAAATGGCCAAGTTCCCGCGGGAGACGTGCCTGGCGAGATGAGGCTTGACTGGAACGCAGCTAGGCTTACAAGACAATCAGGTGACCTTGCCGTCCGGCCATCGACATTGCGAAGGAAAACATCGGATCCGGCCTACACGAGGACATGCAATGTGCATTTGCATGGAATCCAGCAGAAGCAAAGCTGGTGATTCACCGCTCCTCAATGAGAACCTGCACCTGTGGTTTGGGTTAGCCGGAGCATTGCAAACAGCTGAGCCGATTGGACACTTAGTTCGGTACTACGTTGACATGGCAAGCATGTCCGGCGAGGTGAAGCGGTGTCCACAAGTGCGAACCACCCCTGGGATGCACAAGCGCCAACAGCGCAAGAATTGTTTCTTCTCTTGCCAACCGGCCTCAGGTTCAGGTCAAAGGCTCGCGGACAGGTCCGCACTCGGCTGCCTTTCTTCTTTGGCAGCCTGGTTGCTGGCATAGGTCCCTTTTCATTTGCAGACCGAATGTTAACAAGTCGGCAGCGCTGGTGAGCACAGGTGCCCTTGTGACAGGCTGCATCGGCGGTGTCCAGGTTACTGTGCAGCCGAATCAATCAGTTCCATGCTGCTACACAGGCTGCATACGGGCATGCTACAGCTGCCAGACGTGCGCAGTTTACCAATTTTCCACATCAAAATCCAGAGTCTGTTCGAATCAAAACACATCAGGTGTGAAACCTCTTGGTCTGCCTGCAAAGCCCTGCAACCACAAAAGTGCGGCTGCTGCAAATGTCGTCGAGGATGCAGCTCTTCCTTTGGCCAACTGTGGATTCCTTTCTGGACGCCCGTCCTGCGACTAGAGTCTCTCATGGTGACGCGGTGGACCGACTGACCCAAGCAAAACAGAATATAAAGAAATGAGACCCTTCGCACCCTTGATGTACCTGCCGCAACGCGATGGATCATACGGCATCATACTCGGCAAGTCTGCAGGGCAACCAAGCTGCCTTGACCCAAGCAAGGTAACAACAGCTTGTGGCTGGACCGCGCTGTCCAGCTGCTGAAGCCATACCCGTGGTGAAGTGAAATGCCTCTTCCATTTCGATGAAGGCGTTCATGGCTCTGTCAGGCTCTCCCTATGTCGCTCCATGCAGCCAGGCCATTGTCGAGCCAGGCATGCCAGATCTCCGAAAGCCAAACAGAAAATCCTGACACTCAGACGTGCTAGGTCGATTAGACAACTTCACTGTTGTACCAATCTCGTCCTCAATGGGCTCATCCGCCGAAGCAGCATCTGACTTCGGAACCGATTGATCTACTGGAGCGGGTGGTGGCAAGGTCGTTGAGTTTCGGATAACGTACCTGTGGGCTGCTATGGCCCTTCTCAAATCTAATTCCTGCTGGCGCAAATACTCCATCTGCTCGCTCAGCTCCTCATGATCACTACCAGAAGCCTCTTGGCAGTTAGTACGGCCTGCTTTTGCTCCAAGTGATCTGTTGAGGCTAAGGCTCTCGTGGTTCTCCAAAGAAACGGACAGCCTGTGTTCTGCTGTTGCGAGCCCCGCGCTCTTCTGACGTTCCTGGCGAACTTCAGCTTGCAAAATCTCCATCTCATTTAGGTTGGTCATCTGTTGGCAGATGCCTGTTCGACACTCCTCGGACAGTTCATGTAGCTCCCTGGCCCAAGTTTCAGCACGCGATTCGAATTCGATCCGTTCCTGGCTGACTGCCTCCGCTTCCTGACTTTGCTGCGCAAGAAGTTCAGACAAGCTTTCAGCCCGCTGTTTTGAAGTCGCAGTCTCTTGGCTGAGCAGCTCCTCACAGTTCTGCTTCTGAAGACCCAGGTCCTCAGCCTGAGCCTTCATTTGCCAGACCTCTTCCTGCAAGCGTGCTTGATCAGCGGTTGCTTCTCTCAGCTCTACCAGCAGAGCCTCCCTGCTTGTCTGTGCTTCAGCGATCACGTCCTTCAACTGCGCGACTTCACTCCTGCATTGCTCATTCTCCATATCCTGCTGTTGCAACTGATGCTTCTGCATCTCGGCTTTCTCAGCATCTTGTTCAGCAACTTTGGCGTTGACATCGGCCAACTTATGCTCACTCAATCGAAGGCTGACACGTTCTTGCTTCATGACCTCCTCCTGTGCTTCCATCTCCGATTTTTGGTGCATCGCTTCCTCCACATGTAGATCCAGGCGAAGCCGTTGCGAAGCGATTTCGGACACCGCCTCTGCCAAGGACGCCTCGAGCACCGCGGCCTTTCCAGCTTTTGCTCCCGCGATTGCCTCCCTCGCTGCCTGGACCTCGGCCTCCAGCTCCGAGCATTCCGAGCACAGCGCGGAGTCGCCGTGCAAGGCTTCGAGCGTAGTGATTTCTAGCCTTGCCGCCTCAATCGCTTCTTTGGCCTCTGCCATTTGCTCCATCAAACTATGGCGGTTGTCGCTGAGTGGAGCTGCATCATCTGCCGCTGCGAGGTCGGAAGATGCGGACAGGCTGGATCCTAAGGTTTCATCATTGCCGGCGTTGGAGTGTGACTGGTGCCGCTGCTCCAGCAGTGCTTTAGACGACTTCAGGGCATCTGCGTGCATCACGCTGAGGCGGCCTCGTGTTCTGCTCATGCGTCCCGCGCGAGATGGTAAGCTGGACGGCAGGCTGAGTGCAGCTTGAGAGGCCCGCACCTTTGGCACCTGCCTGAGAGCATCGCTTTGGTCACCCCCGTTCTCCTGCGCACCCGGCTGCTCGGACGAGGCGTCTCTCAAGCCGGGACTGCTCGATCTGGAGGAGTCATCAGGCATCTAACCGCCCTCTAGTAGGCAAAGGAGCGCTGAGGACACTGCTTCTTCAAGGACAACCATGTCTGTTGTAAAAGCTGACCGTCGGAGTCTGAAGTCTGAGCCATCGCACGCAAAACATGATGTGCTCGCAGCTCTAGAAGCACCGCAAAACTCAACCATGACTCCAGGCCTGAGCACGAAGGCTATTCCACGCAGCTGGCCTGAAACAGGCCATGACCGTTTCCGAAGTCTTCGTGTTGCGCTAGCGAGAATTCAAGGCAAAGTTATCGAGAATCCTGGCATGAAGATGTCGCGAAGCCAAAGCAGTTCTGCACTTACAGCTCACCAGCGAAGCTTCGCCTCTTCTTGCAGCCAAGTGCAGCGGTGCCCACTTGTCACTGTTCATCCTGCAGCATCCCAGCATCTATCTGTCAATGACAACTTGACATCGTACGGCTGAATTAACACGTTTGATACAGCACTGACCTTCATTATCCTGCGTTGCATGATGCAGACGCTCACATCATGGCGCTGAGACAGCAGAGCGCCCAGCATGTTGCAATCGGCGTTGTGCTGCAACAGAATCTTTCCAATTGCCGCCGCTCGCTTGCCACCCTGCAAGCACGACGCAGACATGCTACACAACCAACTCAAGAGTAGGCTTGAGCTCGCAAGACCGCCTTGTCAAAAACTGACATCAGCACGTGCAGTGGGGCATTTCCTGCAGCAAAACAACCTAGCACTTTCTTGAACGCTCTAGGCGAGATGTGTAAAGCTGCGCGTCCGTCAGCATCCGTCTGATTCACGTCAGCTTTTCCACGAATGAGAAGCATCACCTGCAGGAAAACCAGCGAATGAAACAGAAAGCCAGTGCAAAACTGAAAGGGCCAAGATACCATTTGAGGGTCAAAATTGACCGTAGCCACGTGCAGCGGCGAACCGAAGAGACCACCCCCACGATTCACGTCAACACCCACCTCGGCTGCAAGCAGCTGCACTTGCAAATCTGAGAGCCAACCACCTGTAATCTACTCCATACCTTCATGCATGTCTGAATGGCTCGTGTCATTGCAAATCTAAGTTGCAAGCCCTGACGAGTGCGTTGGCAATGTCTGGGTGCTCCTGAATGAGCGCTTCCAACTGCACGGATGGCGCAGCGCTGCAGCACAAATTGCGCCCTGGCCTCGCGGACTGCCACAAGCAGTGGCGAGTAGCCCTCGCAGTCTAAGGAGTCGCATTTTGACCTCGATGTTCAATCCCTTGCTAATGCATCCTAAAAATGTGACCACAAATCACGGAGCCGAGCCCATTCTCGGCAAGAGCAAGGGCTACACCAACATGCCCTTCGAGGCATGCGACGTGCAACCTCAGAAGTCCGAGAGCACCACCCCAGCCACAGGTAACGCAAGCAGGGAGGCGATTAGACGTGCACAGAACAAAGCTCAGACCAGCACCGCGTTCTCCTCTTGGAGTCAATAGCATTTGGATCAAATGCCTTCTGCGAGAACTCAGACAAGACCTGGGCAAGATTGGCCAACAAAGGGCACACGCACAAATGAACAGCCACTGCCCAAGCCTCTATACAGCTCACACGGGCGTCCTGCTGAGTTCACCATGGCAACCCAGCTCCACAAGCTTCAGTCGTGAGCACCGCCTTGTCTTTCTTTTCGCGGCAGAGGTCTCTGAGCTTGGTGATGATGCGCTGGCAAGAGTATGGGGGCTCAAGCTAAGTGAATGCAAAATCTGGAAAGGATGTCCCCAACCATACCCAGCAAATCGTCCTAGGGCTCTGCATCCTTTTGGGCATTATTGAGAGGAGCACAGGAGAGCTGCCGCTTGGCCTGCCACTCAGCGCCCTTGATCACACGTGGCAATGGTGGAGTCGTGTACCTGCATCTCAGCTGACTGCGTAGTCACCCACTTTGTCTGGGATCGCTCCTGAACCATTCCAGCGCCAGCTCCTGCAAGTTTTCCATCGCCCTCAGCTCGGCAAACTCAGCTTCCGATGAGACTGCCATCCCTTCGCGGAACCCACTCTGAGCAACTTGCGCCAGGCTGTTTGGCAAGCTTGTGAAGCTGTTGTGGTGCAAATAGAGCGTCTGCAACTCCTTACACCTCAGGAAGGAACACAGATTGCTGCTTGTGGCTGCGCTGAGCCCTGTTGGAACCCCGCTGCCCAAGCTCCGCTGGAATCTCTTCTAAGAAGTTGTCACCTGCAGGCCAAGGTAAAACAGCCCCTGCGAGAGGTTGTCTGTGCTGCCGTTTTTCTGCCTAGGCTGAGGCTCTTCAGAGATTTCATGGATCCCACGGCCTGACACCAAGTGAGCTGCACTTCGCAATCCTTTGACAAGCGCCAGCGCTAGAGCATGCCTTCGGCAGCGTCTTCAGGAGGTTTTGGCTCAAGGAGAGCCCTCTCAGATGTGGTAAGAGGCAGACCTTTCCAAGCCCAAATGGATTGCAACAGATTGCAATAAGTTGATGCGAGCAAGGCAGCGCACCTCGTCAGGAAGCTCACGCAATCGATTCTGATCCAGCAGCAGATCCTGCAACTGTTGCCCCGCTGAGGGTAGTTCATGCTGAGTTGATAATCTGGTGCAGATGTTGTCCTCAAGTTGATTCATCAAGGAGATGTCCGGCAACAGCTCCTTGTTTGAAGGCACTTGACATCGGTCAATGACCCAAAGCCAACATGTCCTCCAGTGCATTTTTGCGAAGATCTAGGACCTGACAGAGCGATCTCATGACGACAACAGTACAAGCAGTGGAAGCTCTGCACATGAGGGCAGCACTTTCACATGTGTGAAGGCACTCAAGACCTGATCCAGGTGGTATAATATGCAGTGCGCTGAGGGAATTGCACGCAGCAGGTGGAAGACGCAAAGCCCCATGCCTGCCGAGGAATCGCTGAAATCTTGTGGTCTTTCAGATCCAGCACCTCCAGATTTCGGGATCACATGCCTATGTTGGTTACATCTGCTGGCTTGCCATGGCTTGCTGCAATGCATTCAAACATGTCTTGTGGAGTATCCGGCGTTATGGCGTTATGTGTGGGAGCTCACCAATTGCTGCCCGTTCCCACTCTATCCGAAGCTTCAACGGCCGGCTTCTGAGTAGTCCAGCTGATCCATCAAGACTGCAAGCATTCGGTGACCCGTTCGCTGATGCTCATGCCGCGATCCCCCTCCCCACGGTTCTGCTCAGCGAGGTGATTTCCACCACTGAAGCGAGCACGCTAGAGCTTTCAACTGGGACGAGTACGGTCCAGACTCACAGCTACGAAGAGAGTTTGCCAAGAAGAATGTACCCGGAGTAGGGCCGAGGGAGGGCCGACTGTGCTTTCAGCTTTTGAAGCGTGCTCTTAGCCAAGGCCAGGAGGCATTCGGACACACTTTTCGTTAGGTCTTTTTAAGCGCATTTCATGAGAGCCATCTCTGCAAAAAATCGAAATGGCGGCCCGCTCAAGCCTGCAGGTTGTGCTGCGACGCTGCAGTCTCCAGCGCTGCCAGGTTCAAGGTACCGAGCCTTGTGCCCAAAACATGGCACTGTTGCAGTGACTCGTACAAAAAAAAAAAAAAAAAAAAA
>CAJNIZ010036668.1:162118-207538 GCA_905231905.1 Symbiodinium pilosum | reverse complement strand
GAGAGGAGAGAGGATAGGAGAGAGAAGAGAGAGGAGAAAAGAGAGAGGAGGAGAAAGAGGAGAAAGGGATGACCCCAGACCTAAGTCTCCTAAGTGGTTTCGCCCGTGGGGTGTTATTATCATTGCATGTACGTGACACGTGTCTGCATTCGGGTTCGCGGCTCCTATCTGGTTTAATCTTAACAGTAGAAACAGGAAACCCTACTCCCCTCATTTAACATATACCCACAATACCCACATTAACCCTAAACCCAAGCCCTAAACCCCTTAGTTTATGTTCCTTTACAGCAACCAGTTTGGGGCCTAGGGCGGTTCTTAGACTCGATTCAGTCAAGGAGGTACATACGGGCTGGATCTTAGGCTTTAGAGCATCAGGGGTTTAGGGATCGGGGTGCAGTTTTAGGGATTAGGGTTTAGGGTTTTGTGGTTTGGGGTTTGTGGATTTGGGATTACGGTTTAGGGGTTTGGGGACTAGGGTTTCAGCTGATCTCAGACATGGCGCAGGCAGCATGTTGAAATGCATCAATCTCTCACAAAGAAGATAGTCGTCCGGCAACTGTTGAAATTGCTCCTGGATACTTCCCAGTAAGGACCTCCATAATCCCCCTTTAGCATTCCTTCACTTGACCCCTATCCATCCCCGGCGTCACTAGCATACCCTGAAACCCTTAACCCTTAATCCTGAACCTTAAGTTCCTGGGACCCTAGGGATGGGAAGGGGCTTTATAATGAAAATGGTATAGGCATTTTGGGGGTCCTTATCGGAGATTAACCCTAAACCCTAAACTCCAAAACTTAAACTGAACGTTAGAGCCAAGTCTACTCCAGCCGACAACCCGAACCCCAATCAGTTAATCCTCATCCTCAGCCTTCACACTCCGGTGTCACAACTTTTCTGAATGCCCATGTCATGGCCAGGATTCGGACACCCCAAAAAAGGACGGACTGGGCAAATCTGAAACGTCTTAGGGTACCTAAACTAGCCTCTCTGCCGCATGAGGATATACTGGAGTTAGGCTACTGCAGTTCCCACCGATTGGGCGGTCCAGTCATCACATGACTGTGTCCTTGGTCATTTATTAGAGTATTACTTATCTTGGCCCACCCTTTCCCCACCGCACGCATTCTGGCAGCCCCATATGAAGGGCCTTACAACATGCCTTCGCAGGCTCACAGGTGAACGCGAATGTCTGCACCTCAGTCATATATCCTACAGCATCCCTGCATCCTACCTGGCAAGTGCAAAATCTGAGGGTATCGGATTTGAGGCCGGCACTGCCATCATGAGTCATATCTTACAACCAAAAATCCTCATCACAAACTCCTAAGCCCCAGCTTACAATTCCTAAGCCAGAAACCCCAAACCCTACTCCCCAAACAAACCTCCGAAACTTGAAAGTTTTAGGGCTATGTAGTGCAGGGGCCTAAGAGTACCTTGTACCTCAGTCCTGCAAGGAATATGGGACCTGAACCCTAAACCCCAAGCCGGTTATCACCTTGGCCCATGTATAACCACTTTTCCATGTAATTTTCAAATCTCTTTTCCATGTTGCTCGCGATTATGGGGCCTAAACCCCACTCCCTAAACCCTAATCTCTAAATCCTAATTAATCCCTAATCTCGAAACCCTTAGCCCTGACCCCGAAACTTGAAACGCTAATCCCTATACCTTAATCCCTAACTCCTAACCCCAAAACTCTGTACACATGTCGGCAACCCCTGCGACATGACCGGCCTTCGGCCCAGCTCTGGGCGGCAGCTTTAAACTCCAAGTCCAAAAGCTGCCTGAGTGGCTCGAAGATTTATAGTCACCCTTTAGCAGATAGAAGATGGGCTATATGGGGATCTTAGTATAATATACGCAAAACCCTATTCTACTTACTTTAGGGGGGACTCTAGGGTTTAGGGTTTTGGGTGTATGGTTTAGGGGTTTGGGGATTATAGGGGAAGAAAGGCTTGGGGCTTAGGTCCTAGGTTTTAGGGGTTGGGTTCTGGGTCTTCCATGGGATTTTCAGCCTGGGGCTTGGGGTGCCGAATCTCGGTTTTTGGGGGTTTGGGGCTTAGGATTTCAGATTCTAGGTGTAGAATTAGGTTTAGCCTTGGGGGTTCAGGAAGGCTTGGCAGATACAGGCCTTTTAAGGTTCAGGGCTTCAAATGTAGCAGGAAGACATAGGGTTTAGATTCCAGATTTGGTTCTGGGCCTTTGGAATTCAGAGAGTTCAGGGATCAACCTCTGGAGCAGTGGGACTAGAATTCTGTGAGGCTTGGATATAGAAAGTGCCCTAAACGCTAAACCCCCTAACCCCCTAAGCCCTAGACCCTAGACCCCTAAGCCCTAAACCCTAAACTGTGCGGACTTGTTTTCGGCCGTTCAATCACCAACATCTGCAAGCCCAGTCGGGCACGGTGTGTCAGCTACTGTCAGTATTAGGGTTGCCAAGGGACCATTAAGGGCTTCGGGCTGCAACTTATTGAAGTAACTTAAGGGTGACGCAACCAAATTGTAGTAGATATTTAAATAGGTGCGTGTAAGGCGTTTTAACAACTTTGGGTGATGCACGCATACTGCAGAGAAGACGGACAAACAAGCCGTCTCCAGTTACGGCTTGTTGTCACATATCGTGTGCCAAAACTACCGCTCTCGCTTAGGAGCGCCTGCGGCATCTCTGCTTTCAGGTGCATACCTCAACCCTAACCCTAAATCCTAAACTGCAAAGATCTACACGATTGCAAGGCATCGCGAGGTGCAAACCTAAAAAAAAAACATCAGTTCAACGCTTGCAGCTAGGCATGAAGCTGGAAGTCGACTTCATCGTAATGGTTTGGGGCTTCGGGCTTAGGGTTTAGGCTTTGAGTATGCCGTAGTCTCAAACCCGACTGTGAGAGGCATCGGGCTTGGAAATTGGCCCAGGGGTTGGCTATTTGAAGATGAGTGTAATAGTGACAGGACAACAGCACTAACAAAAACAATAGTAACACTAGCAGTAGAAACACAAATGACAATGTCAGAGCCTATTGAAATAGTACTTCACTACTACCAGCAAGAATAGTACTAAGAACTACACTAGCAGGAACGCATGACGCCCTAAACCAAACCCCTTCACCCTAAACCCTCAAGCCTAGCTGGTTCTCAGAAGTTGCCCCAACCCTAGACCCCAAATTCGACTCAAAGTCAGAAGCCTCAATCCTTCTACTGTGAGGCCCCCACGCTGTGGGAGCCGACGCCTTGCGCATGCCATGTATGGCATTTACCCAGAAATCCCACTATCCCTTAATTGAGGAATACACGCATACTCAAACTTGGGGCCCTAGTATCATATGAGGTGTACTCCCTAATTAAGGGATAATGGGCTTTCTGGGTACGGCATAGGATGCGTAGGACTTAGGGGTTGTGAGATTCATGATGCAGGATTCAGGGCTTAGGATGTAGGGTCTAGAGTATCAGGATTGGGCTCTAGGGGTTTAGGGCGCAGGGCATAGGAGTTAGGGTGTAGGATTTAGGACAGAAATCTTGTAGTTTAGTTCAAGGGCTTACGGCACACTGCTTAATGAAGGTGTTTCCTTTAGGACTTTGAGCTTCGAGATTGCCAATCTAGGGCTTCGGCTTCGCAGTAAGTTTTTTAAACTAGCAAAACCCTGAAGGTCCAAGTACCCGATAATCATATACTTACCCCGAAGCTGTACTATAATTACTATTGCCCAAATCCCAAGTACCCAAATATTGGGTCTTAGTGTTATCATGCTGCTCAGACATGGGCTATGAGGCAAGAGCTGTGTTCACAGCCCCATGGGGCACTGTGGGAAAGTCAACGAACCCTTGGAGACAGGGTTCTTCATATAATATACTTGCCCCCACAAACTAAGAACCCATTCTCACCGATAACCTCCTATACTGTCCGAACGAAAACTTTGAACTGGAATCCTCCGAATGCTCAGCCCAACTGCCTTCTTAGGAGTTAGTGCCGGTAACACGGAGCACCTGGACAAACAATTCATACACACTGACAAAAATATACATATACATATATATATATACAGATAATTATCCATACGTCGAAAGACGTACGTATTCTGTAGCACAGCACCAGTAAGCCAACTTGTATATCCGCAAAACTTAAATGCCAAATCCAGCACAAACCCTATCTATTCCCTATCTAGCCTCCTTCAAGCTGACACAAATTTGCCAAAAAAAAAAGAGAGGAAGTGCGCACATTGCTCTACCGCTAAGCCTAGGCCCGCCAAATCAGCTTCGATGTTCTTTTGGGGCGGAACCTTGAACCCAAGAACCCAAATCCTGGGTCTCAAGCCCTAAACCCTCAACACTAAATCCGAAATCCTAAAACTCAGTTCCTAGCCCCAAACCCCAACTCACACAAAAAAACCTGTCGTAGCAGGTCTGAAGCTCGGCCTCAGTTGTCACGGTTTCGAGGATTGGGGTCTTAAAGACATAAAACTGATTTCGAGATTACCTGGAGATCCCGGCGACTTTGGGCCAAAGTGGTAGGAAGTTGGAAAAAAGTAGACGCAAATTCTGGGCGACTGGCTTTCTAGGTAGTTACGATCTAGGACAGGATTTAGGGTAGGTTCATTCCGGGCTATAACGCTATTTATGCTTGGGGTGACAGCCCCAATTACACCTAGCTACTGAGGCCCATGCACCTGTAAGCGTTTGAGGCGAAGCCACGGGTGTATGTAATTACTCAGTTTCCATTTTGTGTTCCGTCTTCTTTTCCACGTGATTCTCAGTTCGACAGAGAAAGACTATTTGTGAATCCACCCCCTCAAGCGGTTACATGTGGGATGTATGCGACAGGGAAGGGCTATAACATCCACCCCCTAAATTGGTTGAATGTGGGAAATATACGACAGGAAAAACTATTCATAAAATCCACACACTCAAGCAGTTACATGTGGCAAGTATACGACAGGGGAAAATTATCTATAAGATCCACCCCCTCAAGCAGTTACATGTGGGAAGTTATATACGAAAGAGAAAGACTATTTGTAAATCCACCCCCAGTATACGGCACGAAGGGGCTATAAAATCCACCCCCTATAGTGGTCAAATGTGGGAAATAAACGACAGGGAAAAACTATTTGTAAAATCCACACCCTGAAGCGGTTACATGTGGGAAGTATACGACAAGGAAAAACTATCTATAAAATCTACCCCGCCAGCGGTTACATGTCAGAAGTATAAGACAAGGAAGGACTATTTGTAATAATTCACGCCCTCAAACGC
Source organism: Symbiodinium pilosum (assembly GCA_905231905.1). Taxonomy (NCBI): domain Eukaryota; class Dinophyceae; order Suessiales; family Symbiodiniaceae; genus Symbiodinium; species Symbiodinium pilosum. The sequence continues at coordinate 202,296 of CAJNIZ010036668.1, read as the reverse complement.
TTACATGCGGGAAGTATACGACAGGGAAAAATTTGCGGGCAATATACGGCAGGGAAAAACTATCTATAAAATCCACGCCCTCAAGCGGTTGCATGTGGGAAGTATACGACAGGGAAAGAGTATTAAATCCACCGCCTCAAGCGGTTACATGTGGGAAGTATACGACATGGAAGGACTGTTTATAACATCCACACCATCAAAGCGGTTACCTGTGGGAAGTTATTTACGGCAGAGAAAGACTATTTGTAAAATCCACCCCCCTCAAGCGGTTACATGTGGGAAGTATACGACATGGAAAAACTATCTATAAAATCCACGCCCTCAAGCGGTTACATGTGGGAAGTATACGACAAGGAAAGACTATTAAATCCATCCCCTCAAGCGGTTACATGTGGGAAGTATACGACCAGGGAAGGACTGTTTATAACATCCACACCATCCAGCGGTTACATGTGGGAAGTTATATACGGCAGAGAAAGACTATTTGTAAATCCACCCCTTCGAGCGGTTACATGTGGAAAGCATACGACAAGGAAGGGCTATTTATAAAATCCACACCCTCAAGCGGTTACGTGTGGGAAGTATGCGACAAGGACGGACTACTTATCAAATCCACCAGCGGTTACGCGTGGGAAGTATACTACCGGGAAGGACTATTTATTAAATCGTAGTAGGAATAATAGTAGGAGTAGTAGTAGGTGTAGTAGTAGGAGTAGGTAGTAGTAGTAGTAGTAGTTTGGCCCTTTTTGTGTGCATAAAAACTGGAGCAACACCATCGAATCTGCAGATTATAATTTTTCGGATGGTTTTGGCCTATAGAAATTCCTTTAACGGGTATCTAAGAAACGAAGGAAAATCGTGTACTCCTGGAAACCTAGTTTTCGCTTATACATTTTTGAAAAACAATATCAAGAAATTCATAGAAAATCGCCGAATCCTGGAATTCTAGTTTTGGAGATGGTTTTGGCCTAAATAACTTCATGCTACCGCGTATGTAAACTTTCAGGGACAAGTATGGCATCCTGGAATTCTGGTTTCGGAGGCGGTTTTGCACTGTATGACCTCCTTTTCATGTAAATTTGAAACTAGAGAAAGTCCCCAACTCTTGGAATTCAAGTTTTGGCGTGGTTTTGGCTGAAATAGTTTTTTTTTAATGTCCATTTCAAATTTGAGGGAATCTTGGGAGTCGAGTTCTTGAGGCGATTTTGGCATATACAAATACCGTTAATGCTCATTGAAAGTTTCATGGAAAACTGTGGAATCCTGAAATGCCAGCGTTATGTGTGGCGTGGAAACTCACCAAGCACTGTAATGCAAAACAACACATTTCGACTGTAAACTGCAACCAAAGACTGCAATGCACAAAAACCAACATCTGTGGACTCATGGCTCCTGTCCTCAGCCATTGTTTCGCTCTTCGATTTACAATGGTTGGTGGCGTTTTCCTGTACGTTACAGCGTTTGGTGACTTTGAACTTCACCAAATACTGTAGTGCAAAAAAGTCATAATGTCATAATGAAGCCTCACCTCCTGAAGTGCACAAAGAAATCAAAAGGCTTCAACGCGAAACGCCACAAAATGCTGCAATGCACAGAAAACTCAACCCTTCCGGAACTAGCTCCAGGTCGTCAAGTAGCCATGCACGCACCGTGGAAGCAAAGTGGATATCTTTCCTCTGATCAGAAATGTCCAGTTCGTGCCATGGCCGGATTTGGTGCGCCGGTGCTGCTGGGTTGAGTTCGACCCATTCGTTATGGACGGCGGCTGCTGTTGAAAAATCGGATCGGCCGCGCGTCACAAGATCCACCGCAGTAGCCACCCCACGAAAAGAGCTCATGTAAAAGGGGTCGGGTTGATCCTGGGCATGGTTGAAACTCATGAGATCTACCCCTTCCGCAGTGTTTGGCGGACAGGCGAACCAATGTCCTGCAGCATCTTGGATCTTCTACTTGGACTTTACTCCGTTCCACACGTTCTCAGCCTTCCACAAGTTGAACTGTGCCTGAACACACCCCACCCCTCCCCAAAGACTACGACCCTCCCCCCCCTGTAGTCCTCCGAAATCCAGACGTAGCAGCCCTCGCAAACGTACGAGCTACTAGGCACGCAAGTGTCTCTTTCTCTCAACAAGCCTTGTGCAAGCAGCTGTCTACTACGCTAGAACCTGAGCCATAGCAAGCATGGAAACATGCATGTGAGACATGACTGAATATGCACACGGTGTTCTCTGTTTCAACCAGGCACGCACGCGGGCTGCGGCTGCGTGAGCCTGAGCAAAACAACATAACAGCATGTTTAGGTTGGTGGATGCAAGCTCAGGGACCTCAACCCAAAACCTGTACTGATGTCTAGGGAACAAACGAGATGCGGCACGAGTGCGAGTTGGGTCCTCTGCAACGGCGTCAAGCCGCGAAGCACTCAAAAAGAGGAGCACGCACTCAAACCCATGAGGACGCGTCGGCCGGAGCAGCTCCTGCTCTCTATACCATCTCTCATAATGGTCCGCAGGAACTGCCAAATCTTGCGGACAGGATCATCTTGGTACAATAGCACATCTCCCAACCTCGGTTGGTCGCCTGTAGGCGTCATCTGCAGCGCGCCCCAACAGGCAGACTCGGGAATGTGGGATGCACTCGATCCCATCTTTGTCTATCATCCTCTCGCCCACGCGTTCCAAAATTTCGCGTCTCAAGATGACCTTAGGACGGTTAAGGTGAGCACCACCAAATGTGTTGGGTGGTACGTGGCTGCTAAACTGCAGGTTGAGGTGCCGCTCGGTGCTCAATAGTTTCGACATACATGTACTCGAAGAAACCCTGACTGTCACTGCCTTAGATGTCACAGCTGTGTTGCTCACGATTTTTCTGCATGTCGCTGCGAACATGTAACAAAAGACTCCTCAGTTAATTGCGATTAGCAGAATGCAAAGCGTTGAGTCCACGTGCCTGTTGCAATGTGTTGCTGAGGACCTAGCCTGCGGTTACGTGCATGTTGGCCGCGGCCACGTCTTCCGAGATCTGCCAGGCTGAGACACCATCGGTGACCAGAATGGTGCCGTGACTGGGCTATGAAATCCACCCCCTAAAGCGGTTAAATGTGGGAAATATACGACACAAAAAAACAATTTGTAAAATCCACACCCTCAAGCGGTTACATGTGGAAAGCATACGACAGGGAAATACTATCTATAAAATCCACCCGCGGTTACATGTGGGAAGTAGACGACAGGGAAGGACTATTTGTAAATATTGCGCCCTCAAACGCTTACATGTGGGAAGTATACAACAGGGAAAGACCAGTGATAAAAAACACCCCTCAAGCGGTTACATGTGGGAAGTACACGGCAGGGAAGGGCTATCAAAAAAATCCACCCCCTAAAGCCGTTAAATGTGGGAAGTATACGACAGGGAAAGACTATTAAATCCACCCCCTCAAGCGGTTGCATGTGGGAAGTATACGACAGGGAAGGACTGGTTATAACATCCACACCCTCAAGCGGTTACATGTGGGAAGTTATATACGGCAGAGAAAGACTATTTGTAAAATCCACCCCCTCAAGCGGTTACATGTGGGAAGTATACGACAGGGAAGGGCTATCAAAATCCACCCCCTAAAGCGGTTAAATGTGGAAAGTATACGGCAGGGAAAGACAATTAAATAAACCCTTAAGCGGTTACATGTGGGAAGTAACAGGGAAGGACTGTTTCATAACATCCACACCCTCAAGCGGTTACATGTGGGAAGTTATATACGACACAGAAAGAATGAGAAAGACTATTTGTAAAATCCACCCCCTCAAGCGGTTACATGTGGGAAGTATACGACAGGGAAGGGCTATCAAAATCCACCCCCTAAAGCGGTTAAATGTGGGAAATAAACGAGCTGGAAGAAAAAAAAACTATTTGTAACATCCACACCCTTAAGCGGTTACATGTGGGAAGTATACGACAGGAAAAACTATCTATACAATCCACCCCCTCAAGCGGTTACATGTGGGAAGTATCAGACAGGGAAGGACTATTTGTAAAAAGTCACGCCTCAAACGATTACATGTGGGAAGTGTACGACAGGGAAAGGCTTGTGGGAAGTATCCGCCAGCAAGGGACTACTTAAAAATCCACACCCTCAAGCGGTTACATGTGGGAAGTATACTTATCTATCCGTACCCCCAAACCCCCCCAACTCTCAATCCTAAACCCAGACAACCCCTGTTCCGGGGCCCTATTTCCCGAAAGGTCGGATCTTTGCTCAGAACCCAACGCTTCACGTTGCGCACCTTCTTCCGAAAGTCGGTGCTATCACCTGGCTGGCACATATGAGGGGTCTGTAAAAATGGGGGGGGGTTCCAAAAATCAGGGTCCCTTTTGGGAGCTATTGTAAAACGGATTCCAGTATCTGGGGTCTGTATTGGGATCACTAAACCCTCAGCCCTAAACCCTAAGCCCCGAACCCTAAACCCGGAGTTCCTCCAAACCCTAAACCCCTAATAGAAAAACCCCATGTTCTTCTCATATTTCCCACGCACCCCTAGCGTTCCCACACTTTGCGAAACTCCCGTGTCCTCACATAAGCCATAGCCTACACTCCTAGTATCCCTCTTGATAATCGCTACAGTCCTCCCCACATTTCCCCTACATAACGCCCCCTGTAAGGAGTTGAGCCTATAGCTTATATTAAACAAAAATAGATCACTGCGCATCGCCTTGAGACTCTACTCCATTGTCACATTGAGGCCCTTGGACGAACCCACCTAGGGTTTACACACTCTAAACTCTAAACTCTAAAGCCCTAAGCTGGGCACTGAATAGTAGTCTCCATTGTATTTTCCCTGATCCCGAATATACCCCCTATATAACCCTAATATAACCCTAAACCCTAAACCCCAAGTCTTCAGCCCGGCGCCCCAAATGCCTATATATAGACCCCATACAGGATTCAGGGGTTAAGGTATGCCTTAGTATGCGGCCCTGAATCTCTTGCGGTCCATATGGTCCTAAAATAACATGCTATCTAAGTACTTGACCACGAAACCTCAAACCCTAATCCCCAAACCCTAATCCCTAAACCCTAAACCCTTAACCCTAAACCCTTAACCCTAATCCCTAAACCCTAATCCCTAATTCCTAAACCCTAAATCATACACCCTTCAGTTTTAAAGTTCCCGCCTGAACCTACGGAGAGGACGGAGCTTCTTCTGGAACCGATGGGCTCTTGGGCTATCTGCAGGCCTGACAGATTTAGGGCTTAAGGTTTAGAGGTTTAGGGTTTAGGGGTTTAGGGTTTAGGGTGTTTAGTGTTTAGGGTTAGGGTGCTTTGGGTTTAGGGGTTTAGGATTTAGGATTTAAGGTTAACGGTTTGGGGTTTACAGGGTTTAAGGTTTAGGTTTACAGGGTTTAGGGTTTACAGGGATCAGGACTTGTAGTACTATATACGGTATGTAGGCACGTGGAGACATAAAGGGATTGTATAGGGTCTAGGTCTAGGCGAATATTACGCCAAGGATGGAGAGTAGGGTTTGGTGATCAGGGTTGAGGACCTAGGATCAGTTTTTAGGGGTAAACCCTAAACCTTTTCAGGGTGTAGGGTTCAAGGATGGTTCGTGTAGGTGTAGGAATCGGGGTTTAGGGCTGTTCAGGGATTTGAGGTTTGAGGGTTCGAGACTAGTGTGCAGGGTGTTCCAAAACAGGGGTCCCCTGCTCATGTGTGCATATATTCATAGCATACATATGTGCACGCATATCTCACTACAATGTTGTACATCTGCAATGTAGGGACAACGCAAAACAGGATTCCTGGCTCTTGAAACCCTCGCCCTGTTTTGGGGGCTGTCGAAACCTCCTGGCAAAGTCCTTGGGACTGCGACAGCACTACACAATCCTAAGGCAAGGGCCGAATGTGGAAGCTACTGTTTAGGTTTCAGGAAGTATAGAATTTATGTAAAGAAATTAGCCCAATAATGGAGAATCACATGGAACATGCAACGGAACATGACATGAACTCTGGGATTACTTAGGGGCCTGAACGGGATTCCAAGGTATGGAAGCCTGAATAGTTACCAGCATACTGTTGAGGTCTATTATTGAAGCTACCCTATACGGAGCCTTGAACCTGAAATCCTTCACCCTCAGCCCTAAACCCTAGGCCCTAAATCCGAAACCCTAAGCCCTGAACCGAAAACCTTCAACCTCAAATCCAAAAACCGCCCCACAACACCCTAAACCCTGAACCCTAAACCCTAAACCCTAAGCCCTAAGCCCTAAGCCCAATCCCCAGATTGGCCTCCAGCTGTCTCAACTCGAGCCTCCACCAAAAGGGCTGCACAGGTACCGCTTCAGAGAACCATGACCCTCCTTGTACCCTTAATTGGGGATACATGGTCCCTAATAGCGGGTACTTAGGCCCTAATAGAGGGTAGGAGGAGGGTCTAGGAATAGGATTTCAGGTTAATGTCGACGCTTTCGCCGCTTAAGGGATCAGGGCTTGTAGCTGTAGGGGGGTAGGGTTTAGGGTTTGGGGGGGTTCAGGGTTTAGGGTTTAGGGAGATTGGGGTCTGGGGGGTTCAGTGTTTGAAGCTGGTTTGGGCTTTTGGCTTGTGTTGAAAGTGCGTTTGGGGTCGGAGATGTTAGTGTTGAACTCATTGAACTCTAAACCCTAAAATCCAATCCCTATACTGCCCTACACCCTAAGTCTTAATCACTACTCCCTAAGCCCCAATCCCTTATCCCTAATCCCTACTCAAGCCAAGAAGTGAGGCTGCATGTCGGAATTTCGAGCATCACCTCCCGCCCCAGTACCTATTCATGAAGTTTAGTCATGGTCCTTACTACGAGTTCCTCCCAAGGGGATGCCCACTTGTTGAAAACTCCATTGTTGGAGTCTTCCAATGAAGAAGGTTAAGTTCTGGTCGTTTTTTTGAGCTCTGGAGAGAAGTCGACGTAGATATACATTGGGTACTGCCCCTCCCCTAACAGTCTATATTAGGGGTCCTATTAAGGGCTATATATAACCATATTATAAATGTTATCCAACTGTTACTGAGGGAGGGCAGTACCCAAGAACCTCTTTGAAAGCCGCTGTATATTCCCTATAGACTCTCCTTCAAGGCTCTGTATGTGCCCCTGATTACCCCCCGCAAAGCGCAACCCCAAATTCAAAAACCCAGGCCGAAAATTTCTGGCAGCCCAAGCACCGTTTGAGGTTTGAGGGTTTTAGGGGAAGTTTGAGAGTTAAGGGCTTCAGGACCCTGACCCTAAACCCTACACCCTAAACCCGAAACCCTAAACCCTAAACCCTAAAGCCCTAAAACCCTAAAACCCAATTTAGGCCTAGATGGTTTTCCAGAAAAGCTCTGCCTGACTCATCTGCGACTGAAGAGAAGAGAGCTCATGATGGAGCTCACGATTTCTCTCCTTCTCAATAGGGTTTAGGGTTTAGGATGTTTTCAAAAAGGGATGCCACCCCTTCTGTACTGTACCGCAAAGCCGGAGAAAACTGTGTGTTGCAAACCCCTTCATGGGATGTACATCTTAAAGTTCATTGGTTTAGGGGCATTGCAGTGGGGGAGTACCTTGTGTATTGGGGGAGTATACATGTGTATACCTGTGCAGAAGTAGTTTTAAGGACACTCGGGAATAGTACGGGATTTAAGGGTTTGGCTGTAGAGAGCTAAGGACAGTTTGGGGCTAAAGGGTTCATGTGAGCTCTAATCCAAACTCCTAGTATCCTCCTTAATAAGTCCTACACTGCTCCCCTATAGCACTAATATAGCCCCCTTTAAGGAGTTTAAACCCTAAACCCTATACTATACATTCCACTATATAACGCCCCCTTAAGGAGTTTAGACTACAGCTAATCTGGCCCTTCTTTCCTTTAGCGCATTTGTCTTTTGTACCAAGGCACTAAGCCCCCCCCCCACCCCAAGGCCTGATCTTCTAAGCCTAAGCGATTAAAGGTTTAGGGTTCAAGGTCTAAGGTTTAAGGTGTAGGTATATACTATCCCCCTATAATGGAGAATCAACTGGGAAAGAACATGCAAAACGACATGGAAACTGGTGTTACAAATGGATTTAGAGTGTAGGGTATAGGCGCCCTTCAGTAGCTAGAATATGGGGTATATGGGGATCTTGTTATAACGTACCCAAGGCCATATTCTATCTACTTAAAGGGGACCATAGGGTTGAGGGTCCAGGTTCCGACCCCCAAAGCCCTTCATCGTCCCTGAATTATCACACCCTAGACGTACCCTAAGACATCCCAGAACTCTATAAAACCACAAACCCCGTGATTTCTCCTCAGAGGTTTCCAAAAACTAAGGCCACTTATTTCAAGACCCCCCCCGCCCAAAGAAGAATGACAGGTCTGCGTATTGGGGCCCCCTGTATCGTAGCTTCGCCCTCCTTACATACCCCTGATCAAATCCTTATAATTATCGTGAAGGCCATCCAAACGGGACCCGTTGTTTTGTTGGACACCTCCAAGCCCTAAGCCCTAAACCCTAAACATCCCTAAATTGCTTAGTAGCTTCCCTTTTCTTCAGTGCCTACCTCTAGTACCCTCTAGTACCGCAGCATAACTACTTGGGTATCAATCTATTTTTCAGAACCTGATCTCCGGGGTCCAGTCCTCAGTGGTGTGGTGAAGCTGCTCTCGCTCCTGGCACTGCGCTCCCCCCGCTGCTGCACAACAACCAGAGTTCGGGGTTGAGGGTTTGGGGTATACGGGGCCATGTGTGGTAGCTGATCAAAACTCCTGTTCCCAAAATCACCATTATGAAGCATCACTTGACCTATATTTTTCCTTATAGACCTACAGGATCCTTAAAGAAGTCCATGAAGTTCCTGACATTTAGATCAACACCCACATGTCTATCTGCCTTGTTGCTCAGTTCCCTGCACCCAGGCAAAAAAGGGTGACCTTCTGACCGTATAGCCTCCACCATCTTAAAGGTTACCCACTGGGTCACACAGCCCCTTTTGGAGACCTTGCCTACCTTCAAGCAATGAGGGTTGATCACACCTGTACTACTTGGAGGGTCGGGGAGACTTAGTAAGTAGGTTAGTAATTCGGATAACTAGGGTTACTATATGGGTTATAGGAGTTCTTAACCTACTTACTAAGTCGCCTTGACCCTCCAAGTAGGTGCTTTGACGTGGTGGAAGACCACAAGGACTCCTGGGGAGTGGTTCTTCATAAGGTTGTAGTCCCTATCTAACCCATTATGGTAGTTTCCATTTTCTTCTCCATTATCCCTATATAACCCCCCAAATTAAGCCATTCTGCAATAGGGGGGCTTGCCGAATAATCCCAAAACGAGGGGAAGCTGACGCAAGGGCCAGTACTATCATTATTAGAAGTAATAGTAGTATGACTGGTAACAATAGTATTAGTCGCAGGACTCGTAGTATAATATTCTTATGATATTGCAATTCTTGGCTCCCCCAGAATCGCGAACTGGGCAGTTCTCATGGGCCGCTCACATTGCAGCTAGTCTTGAAGAGCTGACTTTGTAAGCCGGCTAATGAAGGAGAATTCGGGTTACTATACGGTCTAGAAGGGTTACGAAAATGATGAAGTCGTTTCCATGTTCTTGTCCGTTTCCCTGCATATTCTGAATCGAAATAATACGCTTTTAGACGTTCTGTATAATGCAAGGGGATTATAATTGCTTCCCTACACAGCCTGCACATTCCTGTGTATATACATATATGTGTAGTTTCTTTTCGGAGGTTCATTAAGTTTAGGGTTTATTAGGGTTTAGGGTTTAGGGGGGGCTAGGAGATCATCATTTTAAATCAGGCACAAGCAAAAGCAAAGTCCTGAACTCGAGGGTTATCGAGGCTCCTGTGATCAACCTTACGAGCGCTCCTTAGCCAAACCCGTCAACGACCTTTCAAAGGGTTTAGGTAAGCGGCAGCGCTAGCCCCCCCAATTCGGACCCCATTCGAATCATTTGGTACTTACAGCGGTTGCGGTTAGTAAGCGCCTCCTATTGATATGTGTAACCAACATTGTGGCTCAAGAGCATCCGCCCTGACCCTCAATCTTTACCCTCCAGACCCTCCGCTTTCAGAACTCTTTGCCAGTCCTCTCACAGAAAGCCCCGAAGCCTACACCCAAAACACTGAACCCTAAACCCTAACTTCCTGAATTCCAAGCTCTTTGCCAGCAACCCAAAACCTTGTTTGGCCTGCAAGCGGAGAACCTCCTCTCTCAGAGCCTGGAAGAGTTAGGGTTCAGGGTTTAGGGTTTTGAAGATGCTCTCTCTCTCTCTCTTTGAGACTACTTTCCGGTGCTCGATGGGAAGCCCATATACTAAATGGACCTAGAACCTTATGAGGGAAAAGGATAGAACCTGAACTAAACTACCAAGAGGACTCCTATGTCTCCTCGTAATGGGCCCTTTGTAACCCTGATGCTGACAGAACATGACGATCATTGCTGAGACCATCAACGTTGGGGCTCATGCTTTTGAGGCTGTCGGGTCGGATCTTTTCAGGGTGGAGGTCAGTAGAAAGCAACTCATCACCTCCCCGAAATATTTACCACCCCCCGCTCACTCACTCATATTCAACATGCCTCCGATAAGATGTTTAATGTTGAGGGGTGGGGGCGCGTTGGAGGCATTCGGGAGTAATTGCAATGCTACCTATCCTGAAATTCAACATCAAGTTCTAGCATCCCGAATAAACAAAGACTGATAAGGTCCCCCTTTTTCACTTTAGGCTATGCTTATAAAGAACCTAGGACCAACAAAGGGGAAAAGGGGCCTACTAAACATCCATGATTTGAGAAAACACCCAGGTTTTTGGACTTGTTTAGGGTTTAGGGCATAAGGTTTAGAGTTTATAACATCTTGAAAGTGAGGCCTGGAAGATTGACCCTCTGCAAAACATGTTGTCCTTAAGTCCGGGCCCCCGAAGGTCATGTCTTGATGCTGCCTTTCCCCTGGTTTTGGGGCCGAATCCAAGCCAACCCTGTGAACGAACCCCTATTTTGAGGGGGGTGATTGGGCTTAGACATCAGATATTACTGGGCTAAAAACCCTACTTTATTCCCCTTTGCTGGCTTCAAGAGGTTGCCCCAATGCTAAAAAGGGCCAGGACCTCAGGCACAAATTGTGGTCTCCACCATGGTTTTACAGGTTTTCTGTTTACAAGGGTTATATATATAAGAGGATTTAGAGGAATGAAAAAGGAAATGGAAACTACTATGTTATTGACTGAGTGCCACTAAGTCATCCGAAGAGTATGTCGGACTGTCTGACTTGGTCTCAAGGGTCCCGGTAGCCCCCCATCAGAGAAGCCTCTCCGTGCTGAATCTTCACGGAGTCCGAAAGAGTCGGACCCGCCCGAAGTAAAAGCAGGCTTAGGAAGTTTGTGTGGACCAATGTAGCTCCAATCTTCAGAACCCTCTAAAGTCAAAAGTCCTGCATTCCTGTATGACACACGTGAAGCACCCTAGGTCACTAACTTTCGGGAACTACTCAAGTCTGCCCGCCTACATCAGAGCCCATGGTTGTAGGGATATGTACTGCAGAAAGAAAGGACATAACCCTGACAGGTGGGTTTTGTTGGGTCCATCTCCATAGCATATGATACCCACCTCCATCTCTGCAGCATGAGCTGGCGCAAGTTGGTCTGAAGCCTGGCTACAAGGATCACAGAAGCTGGAAAGGGTACATCTACTAATAATAGTGCTTGAAATTCTTATAGAGCCATGGCAGAACATAACGCAAGCCCCCTTTCCGATCAGACAGGCCCCTACAAACGTAGTACTAGCAGCAGCAGCAGGAGGAGTAGTAGCAGTAGCAGCAGCAGCAGCAGTAGTAGTAGTAGCAGTAGTAGCAATAGTAATGATAATCGTAGTTGTGGTAATAGTGGTAATACGAATAACAAGAGTAACAGACCCTGATCACCTGCTGAAGTTACTGGAGCTCCACGAAAAAAAAAAAAGCTAAGCTTGCTGCCTCAACAGGACTCTAGAATTGCAAGCCAGGGCATGCAAAAAAGAATGAAGAATACCCATTTGAGCTAGAGTCTAAACTCCTAGCCTACCCCCTGAATACCCCTAGAATAGTCCCCTATATAATCCCCTTGATAACCCCTTTGAGGAGTTTAGACTATGGCTCATATTGAGCTGTGTTAATTTGCCGGCCTTCGGCAGGAGACCACGGGCATCGTGGAGGAAGATCTTCAGGCTGCATACTGACGAGCACCAACATCCACAACCTGGAGCTGGCCGTATGGTCGCCGTGTCATCCATGTTCAAGTCGGAACCTTGAGGAGCCTAGCTGCAAAAGCCAAATCTGTGGATTTTCTGTATGTTTCAACTAAGTTGAAGATTGAACCCGGCTTGGAGGGTCAGGCATTCTTCACAAAAAACAATAGCCCTCCTGGTACAATTACTCTCAGAAAGGGACTATCAATGCCTTAAACGCCCCAAGGAATCCAGAACGAGAGAAAGCGGTCCAAGCCCATGACGGGTTTTCTATGAATTAGGGGCCCTTTGTCTAGTAGCCTTCATCGTAAGGATTGCAGTCCATCACTGCATATAGTTTTTTGGGGGGAGGGGGCGTATTTTGAAAACCCGGCATGTGATAGGTTGTCGAAAAGACTGATCCCTTTTAGGGTCGCTTTACAATGCTGCCCCTGAAAATAAGCTAGCATGCCCCAAAAAGTCACCAACACTTTGACAAACGGCCACGTGAGCTATAGCTTAAACTCCTAGTGTCCCCCTTAACAACCCCTATAGTAGTCCCCTATATAATTCCCTATTTTACCACCTTTTAAGGAGTTTAGACTATAGCTCAATGTAAGTTCTTACGCTCCAGGATGCTCCAGGGGATGGCACGGGCTTTTGAGACTTCCCAATGCAGAGCGGTCCTCTGCAACCAGCGGCAGGATGCCCTCGTAGACCTACGGCTTTTAAAGGGTCGTATTAGGTTTACTTGGGGTTTAGGGCATTGTGTGTCCTAAGCCCTAAAAACATTAACCTTCTTACCCTAAACCGCATGGACCCTTTGGGGTCTAGGGTTGAATTGTTGAATGCGTTGAAAGCGTTGGTGAGTTTAGGGTGAGACTTTTCGGATTTAGGGTTTAGGGCTTAGGGCTCTGGGTTTACAATGTCGGATCATAGCCTTAGCAAACCCCCCTAAACGTCAATCAAAAAAACACTTGCAGAGCGCCGAACTGCACAAAGACAAATTAGCTATAGTCTAAACTCCTATTATCCCCATTAACAAGCCCTATAATACTTCCCTATAGAATCCACTATATAAACTCCTTTAAGGAGTTCCTCAAGTACAGTCCTTGCGGTCTGGGCCTTCACCTCTCCAGAGGCTTATAGGGTTTGAACTGGGGACTTCAAGGTACAAACCTTAAGCCCTAAACCCCAAATCTTAGATAAACCCCCTCCGCTTAGTAGGGGTCATAGTAGGGATCCAAATATTAAGGCCCTTGAAAGGAGGGGGTTTATTAACCATGGGTCTACATTAAGCTCTAAACTCCAGATCTTTACCCTAAACCCTAAACCCAAAGCTCTAGACTCCAAATCTTTACCCTGCATCCCAAAGACTACCGAGCCCTCACCCCTACTTGGAGGCTCATGGGAATTAGTAACTACCTATAACTGGGCTTATAACCCTATTTATAACCCCCCCTAAATGACCTTATAGGGGTTACCCCAACTATAAGTAGGGTTATAACCCCAGGTATAAAGAGTTTCTAAGTCCCATGAACCTCCGAGTAAATCCTAAACCCTACAAATGCCCTGAACCCCCATTTTGAGGCCCCAAGGGTCTCTGTCTCCCAGCGCATGAATTTTCTGAGGCTTCTATCCCCAAGCAAGTCTGTGAAGCGAAGCCTGAGATATATTAGGGGTTAGGGTTCAGAGTTTAGGGTTTAGGGTTTAGGGTTCAGAGTCAGGCTTTAGGTTTAGGGCACAAACCTGAAAATTACCAACAATGGAGATTCAAATGGAAAAGACCATGCAACATGACGTGGAAAACAGGTTTAGATAGGGATTATAGGGAGTATCCGGAACACTCACCTATGTCAGTCAGAGGTCGGTTTGGAAAACATGCGCCATATTTTCATACAAAGAACCCTTGACTGCAATATCGGCGATTGTCCAGGCTCCTGTATTAACTCTCACTGGTCCTGCGTGCAGCACTCGAACTTCCGGCGCCAGACAAGCTGCAAGAACAGACTGGGACGGCCCCAAAGTCTATAAATCTTACCTACTTTGGGCTATTGGGATCCTATACATTCCCCTAGGCCCTAAACCCTAGCTCCCCCCCATTTCCATTTGCTTTTCCATTTGATTTTCTGTTATCCGGTACCTACATTCGGTCATTGACATATCTGTAACATATAAACCCAAAAACCCGAAACGTGCAGCGAGCGAGCTGTCCCCTCCTCGTCCGGTGCTCGTCAACGCATGATGCAACAGGTCCCTGTCAGTTTTGCTCAGGTCAGTGTCGGATAATGCCTCGTCAGCATCCAGGAAGACAACCCCCGTGCAGCGCATGGATTGGATTCCAAGGAGCATCGCAGCCATAGACTTTCTGACGCCGCTCAGCCCGGCTGGCGAGTAGACCCTCTCTGCAGCCCATACAGCCACTGGAGGCTCCAGATATTCCAAAGCACCGGTTACTTACAGAACGCCACACAAAAGAATCACTAGCACCCTACAACCTCTGCAGGCGTCTCGCACAAACAGGTTTAGGGTTTAGAGCAGGATGAGAAGGGGAATACCGAGCAAGCTGCCAGGTTTCTGCAGAGGTTCATTCCATTCATTATTGCTACCCAAACCCCCAAATCTTTCGACCTTCCAAAACACTACTGTACGGGCCAGTTTAACTAGACAAGGGATTTGGAGTATATCATCCTCCAATTATATGAGGACAACAAAGGAATCATGCCCTAATCACTGAACACTGAACTCTATCACCTGGTAACCATTCAGGCCTCTAACCTGATTTCTATAAACCCCACCCGTATCATTCCTATATATCCCTTGAGAAGGAATATGCTGGTGATTGACACCCAGAAACCAAATCATAAGCCCCAAGCTCTGAACGTTAAGCACCAAGGCCTCAACCCTTAACCCTAGAAGCCCCAAACCCTCTTAGCTGGGGAACAATTATACCCTTAGCGCTGGCGCCTTTGCGGCCTTGGACTCATCACCTCCGAAGCGAACCTTTGAGAATTCGGTCTCCTCGGCTCTTCCTACCCCGGGGATCCAAGTAGTCCGAAGTAGGACCTATTTTGAGCCATGGCCTAAACTCCTAATTAGCATCCCCCTTAACAACCCCTCTACTACTCCCCTATATAATCCCTATATATTCCCTATATAACCCCCCTTCAAATAGTTTAGACTATAGCTCATTTATAGACCTTTGGGCCCAAAATAAGTAGTATTTACAGACTCGGATCCCCAGGGTAGGCATGTCGATTGAGAACATCAGCACGGTTAAGAAGTCTGGCTACAAGAAAGCACTTTAGAACATAAGCGCTGTAGCGATAAAGAATAAGCATAAAGGCTTTGAACTGCAAGATCGACACTGCCTGATCTTTGATGATAGCTTCTAGTCTTCGGGGCCTATCCGAGTCTACAACCGAAGTTTTGACAGACTTCAGGAGATCTTGCCGTATCTTGCGTGCATAGTGGCCTAGGCAGCAAAGCTCTGGTGGCGAGGCATTGAGCTGCAACAAGAATCTCAGAAGTGTTTGAAAACTGGGGTAATGACGGCTCAAGATGACATTAAATTTACACTATGCGAGGAGATGTCTCAAAGTACTTCCTTGCATTCCCTGAAGCCTACGCGCTCAACCCCAATCCACGAAACCAGCACCTATCCCTAAACCTTAGTTAATCCCTACAACCCCAGTCCGTAAAGCTTAATCCCCAAACCCTAATCCCGAAGCCCTGGACCCTGCACACTGAAGTCTCTGAGGCTTAACGGAACTTACAAAAGCCCTCCCTTGTCCCGCCACGTGTTGCATCAAGCAGCAACCATCCCGGGACTGATAGCCGTTACCCTGGGACAGGGATGCCTAAAAACCGTCATCCCTTCAAAAGGAGCTTAGGGATTAGGGTTTAGGGATTAGGGTTCATGGTTTAAAGCTTAGGGGTTTAGGGAGTAGAGTTAGAGGATTCGGGTTTAGCGTACATCAGAAGGTGTGTATAGAGATCTATTGGATGCATGCCACCTTTTACAAGGGTCGGACAGTTTATGAAAGGGGAGTATAAGGCTTAGGGTATTGAGTGTAGCTGTGTACAAGAATCGGTGGTTCCTTCCTGACGGTCCCTGCACCAGGCAGTATGGTATTTGGGGGTTCAGAGACGCGGATACCACGTTGAGATCTACTTGAATCACCCTCCCATAACCATGCAAGGAATGTAGGACCCTGATGTTGGTAATCATTTTGGCTCCTACATTAGTGAGACTCTGAACTTCTTCTTGGCCTTTCAGCTTCTAAACCTGCAGTTTCCCAGGCGCAACTGCAAGATGTACAAGCGCTTTGCTTTCTAAGACTTGAACAACTGGAAACCTTAATGAACTTGTAGCTCTTGGGCCCAAGTCTATGAAAAATATCTTTTTTTCTGTTGGAAAGTTTACTTACTGGGGGTTAGCGGAGAATAAGGGAGTAGATGATTCGTATACGGAATATATAATACACTTCTTCCCTACTGAGCCCTCAACCCTAAATCCTAAACCCTGAAGCCCAACACCAGTAAGTTTCATGCTTGGCTTGCAAGCCCAAGAACCCGCCCCCCTGATGTAAGTGGTATATTCGAAGACTGAGCTTCGGTTTAGGGCTTCGGGCCTAGGATTGGGTTGAGGGTTTAGGATTTAAGGCTTAGGATCCGGTTTCACCTGCTCCCAATCAAACCACCTCGCCATCACAATGACGTGCATGATATACATATCGCTCAACTAATGACAGCATATCATTCTCCTACGCCCCATCTGCGCTAAGATGTCGAGATGATCCAGTTCCCTGCACCCTCTACGTGCCCTGAAAGCCGGAATCTACAGGCCTCAAACGGCAAAGGGCAGTGTTCAGGGTTTAAGGTTTAGGGTTGAGGGTCTATGGTTCAGGGCTTAAGGTTTGGGCTTAGGGTTTAAGCTCTCCAACACTATAAGGCTTAACCGAAACCCAACTCTTGCTATACCAGGACCCCAAACTTTCAATGTACTCGCTGACGCCCCAAATCCTTCTTCAATGCAGACTTCCGGGCTCTGTCACTCTTGCTCCATCTTCACATATGGATCCCGGAGGCTCTAAACAGTCTCAAAACCGTCAACCCCAAACCCTAAACCCTCAATCCTAAACCCTAAGCCCTGAAACCTTAACCCTAAGCCCAGCCCGGAACCATGAAGGGCCTGATAGGAGTTCCTGCCAAGTCATGGCGCGTGGCAATCGTAAACCTCAGCAAGTCCATCGATGAGGCTGTGAAAGCCCCACCCGTCTACAAGGACTCTGAGCGTTCAGGGTTTAGGGATATAATAGGCATGTAAGGATCCTGGTAGGTACAATCCTTTTGTATTCCTCCCGTTTTCTTGACAGTCTGCATTCGTGGGGTTCCCAGTCCAGTCCCTGTACATGAGGCCCTGAAAATCACTGGTGCTTAAGAGAGCGTGGGCGTGGATCGCCCTTAAGCACCAGTCGTGCTAGGTACGCGTAAGAAACACCAGTGCAATCCAACATAGTAGCATTAAGGAACAGGCGAATACATAGCAGTTTCCAGAAATGGGGGCCCTAAACCCTAAACCCTGATTAATTAAACTCTAAATCCTTAACCCTAAACAGGAGGGGAGGGCAAAGCACAATCGCAACAAAAGCGCTTCTTTTCAGGACTCCAGAAAACCCCCCCCAATTTCTTGGAAACCCTCATATATGCGCTACACTCTAGACTCCGAGTACCTTCCTTGATACCCCCTGGTTATAAGTTGCATGCTTCCCTACCCAGGGATAAGGTGTTCACAGGCTTTAGGCCTTCAAGAAAACAGGATCTGTGGGTTGTAGGCGTCAGGGTTTTATGAGTGTAGACCGGGGCGTCCGGTTTCTATGTGTGTAGACGGTGCAGGAATGAGCTGGCACACCATTTCTGCATGAAAGGTGTCTGATCTAAGAGTATGGAGGACTTGAAAAATTCAGGAGTTTTGGGATTAGCCTAGGGATTACATTAGCCATTCAAATAGCTTAGGGCCCACACTAGGGCACTCTAGGGCTCCAAACCATCTATGGACCGGAATGTCGCGGTTGCTTGTTCTTGAGTTCCGGCGCTGGCTATGCAGACCTCCATTAACATGGATAACATGCCCGCCAGGGACGCATGGTAGATGAAAACAACCTGAATTACAGCCAATGTCCTCCTTTCATCGTCCCCATCTGAGTAAACCAAAGTCCACCCCGAACCATATTCCGACGGAGGTCCCCTATCAAGTATTTGGCAGGAAGGCGTGCGAACAAGGGGTAATAGCTTGCTTCGGGCCAATGTAAACAGGTTGAGGCACTGCTATGCTCCTCATGCCCACTTCCCTGATCCCTAAAACTACTTTACCCACGTGGCCTGTACCTTGAATGATCAATGAGTGCTGCACAGCAATCCCCCGTACTCTTTTGTGACTCTCATGATTGCATAGTAGGCCGTCAAGCCTACGATCTTTTGTGTTGAATACAACCCAAAATGATGAGGATACCCCACAACTGGAGCAACTCCTGGACAAACTCTCACATACTGCTAATTCTGGAAATCTTGCACCACCTAATCTACCTCATAACCACCATAATCATATACAATACTTTGTGGGTTCTTAGTGGTGCAAGATTTCCTCCATCCATCCTAAACCCTAAACCCTAAACCCTAAATCCTACACCCTAAACCTTAAGCCCTGCCAATGGGCGCGTTGACCGCGTGCTTTGTGGCACAGTAGGCGGAGCCACCGATGTAGCACTCATGGCCTCGGATTGGTCTAAGCCCAAAAGGCCCAAGTACCCAAGGGTTTAGCGTTTAGGGTTTGAGGTTTAGGGTATGAGGTTTAGGGTTTAGGGTTTAGGGTTGGTATAAGCCCAAGAGGCCCAAGTACCCAAATGGGTAGCTCCCAAAGGGAGTTATGTAGGATTAAGGATTTAGGGCTTAGGTTTTAGGCTTTCGCGCTCCCAAAATCAGCGTCCCATTTTGGTATCCCTAAATATTAGGGTGCCGTGGTAGAATATATAACCAAAAGAGGTCCAATATTTTGAGAACAACCCGAATGATAACTAAGGTTAAGCGCCTTAGGGTGTTAGCAATTAGGTAGCAAGCTTTCTGAGAGAGAGAGCCCACCGACAAGTTCTGGGCTTGGTGGGGGAAATGATTGAAATATAGAACCCAAAGGGTCCAAAGTACCTATATGGTACAAAGTAGGGTTTTTGTAGTAGTAATTTCCCTTATGGTTTGGGTAAGTATATCCCATATGGGTACTTAGGACCCTTTGGGGAAGGTAATGCTTAGGGCTTTAGCAGATTTGGGGCACCCATTCAAGCGAACATTGCTGAGATGTGAAGGGTGGAAAGCAGCTACCTTGAAACCATGTGGGGATCCAGATTAAGGGTTTGACAAGGACAAATGTCGGCCCACATGAAAGAGCATTCTCGCTCTTTTTGCCTGAGAATGGCCCTTGAACCGGAAGCCCTAAGCTCCTAAAAATTAACCCTAAACCCTAAACCCTAAAACCCTAAATAAACCCTCAAACCCTAAACCCTCAAACCCTAAAAGCATTAAAGCCTGAACCCCAAACCCAAAGCACACAAGAGCTTTGGAGCCTGCAACAGACGAGATGTTCACGATGTGGCCCTGGCCTTCACGGTTTAGGGTACAGTTTTAGGTTTTAGGGTTTTAGGTTTTAGGGTTTTCGGGTTTTAGGGTTTTAGGCCTTAGGGTTTAGCCTAGTGGTGTAGCGCTTCGGCTGTAATTCTGGCTTAAGGGCTCTAATCTGTCAGACCGTTTACCTACGGTTTCTAGCCCGCGCCGAGCAATTACTGGTCGCTAAGACTACAGGTGGCCGGAGTTACAGGGTTTAGGAACATGGTGCGAGGGTTAAGGAGCTGGGGCAAGACAGTGTGAATTTACAAGGTTGGGTTCTTAGGCATGGGGTTTAGGGCTTGGGCAAGTAATGCAGGAGGATGTTCAGTTTCAATAGAAATTTGGGAGTGTTAGGTTAGAACATGCAAAAGCCGAAATCCTTAACCCTAACCCCTCTACCCTCAACCCAAAATCCTTAACCCTAAATCCCACAACTACCCTAAACCCTCAATCCAGCCTCGGTCCTTCATCTTTGGCCCAAAAGCCGCGACCATCAGCCTGGTCACAGCGCGAGGCGTGAAGAGTAGATTGGTGCAGGTTTCAGGGTGTAGGAGTTACGGTTTAGGGTGTGGTGTAGAGTCTAGCATTTAGGAGGATTCGGGTTTAGGGATGAATGTTTAGTAGTAGAGTACCCTTGGAACGTAACTGTAGGCAAGTGCAGGGCTTTGCTACCAGGATTAGAGGCCACATTATTGCCTCTCCACATCGGCGCAGTAATCCCCACATAATAATCCCCATGCAAACCCCACCCGTGCTATAGACCCGTAAATGCATGGGACTTCAAAAACCTCTTCATTGAGGAATATATTTGAACCTTAATATGAAGTAGGTTAGGTATTGAGTGAACCTTTGGAAAAAAAGGAGCAGAGCATATGCTTTAGGCCTAAAGTACTTGAATTTAGTGTTTAGACTGTTCAGAGATTAGGCCTTCGTCCGTGTTCAGGGTTTAGGGTTGAGGGCTTTGGTTTTGGGTGCCGAAATGAACAAAGAGGGTCTTTGAAGCCTCAGCAAGGCAAACTTGGCATAGCAAATACAGGGACTAGTAGGACATCTATGATCGACACATACAATAACGGGAAAACTCTAATCCTTTGATATCGCGGGGCGGTAGACGAGTCAAACTTCAGGCGACAACCTCATAAAGAACATAGGAAATACCCCAGCCAAACAAGCAATGCCAACTTCGACACTGAAGTAAGCTCTTACCCAACAACGCAAAAACCTTAAACCCTGACCCCTGACCCTTGATTGCATGGCACCAAGACGCATAAGCTCGTCATAATGAGCAGTGCCCAACGGAATATAATACAGGGTTTAAGGTTTAGGGTAGGAATAAAGCATGTACTTAGGGCTGCACATGTATTCCCATACCTACCTTGGGGCCCAAGTATATACCGCATAGCTACATGGACCCTCTGCCCAAAACGTTCGCCTGTCATTTAGCGCTCAGAGTTGCACTTCTCAAGTTGTACTCTGGAACGCTTAGCAGAATATGAGGGTCATGTCATGCCCGTTTTGGGCAAATTTATGGGGAACCTTGAAGGCTGGGTTTAGGGTTCTTGGTTTAGGGCTTAGGGGCACGTACGACCCCAGGAGTTCTACCCTTCAACCCTCAGTACCCAATAACTAGGTACTTGGGTTGGGTTTAGGGTAACAGCAATTATAGTACAGGTCTTGGGTAAGTATATGATAATCAGGTACTTGGACCCTTAGGGGCAGCCCAGGAGCATCACGCCCTGCACATTGGTGGCCAGCATGGTTTGGATGTTTGCAAGCTCGTTCCTTGGACTGCTCCTGCTTGAATCCGAAAATTTGACTGTGCTTGCATGCCAAGGAACCTAGACGGACGATACAACCCAAACTGTTAAAAAAGGACCCAAGCTGTTATCCGATCAGGCTATTCAAGACGGGCATTTTATGGGAAATAAATTGCCGTCATCCATCATTGCCATTAAAACCGCTGTAGGACAGTACCTGGCTATAACTTGGACATTCTCCATCTGCATAGCGCTTAGTTGAAACGCGACCGCATCTCTTCAAACATAATCCACTAAACTAAAGCTTTTGCTTGGCTTAGTCTGCATGGTTTTGCATGTGGCACGTGTTTGCGTTTGTTTTGCATGTGTGGATCTTGATCTCTTGGCGTGCATGAAGAGGAACTATGTTTTGAGATATGGCCCTCGCGTTTTCTGTCGCATTTCGTCTGCACTTGGCACGTTCGACAAAATCAGTCTATCCTAAGAATGGGCATGTCTTGCAACAACTTGGTCCCGCTATGTATCCTCCAAACACTACACTCCTCATGATGGAGATCCAAAGACCCTAAGGGTCCAAGTACCTAATTATCACATACCCACCCAAAACCTGTACTGTCATTACTGTTACCCTAAACCCAAATACCTAATTATTGAGTACTTGGACCCTCTGGGAAAGGGGACCCACAAGTGTCAGAAACCTCTTTACGGTCATTTCTTAATGGCCGCAATCAATGCGCACCCCCACACGCCTGGACAACTCCTGTAGCATGTCATAGCATGCGATCCAATGCAAAAAGTCTGTATACCCCTGTGCAGCAATAGATATCTGGCGAATGGTGAATGACAACACAGTGCCATGATCCGTTGTCAAAAATCTGTCCCGCAATCATCCCATCCGGCCACCCTCACGTGAGTGCTCTAAAGCCTATACCCAAGGTCTCGCGTCCAGCTCTCCATTCCATCCCCCAAAGGGTCCATGTAGGTATACAGTATGGGCTTGGGCCCTACAGTAGGTACATGGGAACCCCTTTCGGCCCAAAGAAAGTAGTGGATGGGGGTACCTGGTGTTATCATATGGCTTGTACGAGTTCATGAGCATACTTACTTAGTCCCCGTCATCCTCCAAGCACTACCCAATCCAGATACATCTCCAAAGCAGCGGGGCGTCTCGATCGCGCTTGCAACGCCCAAGGCAAGGCCCGCATTGTTGACGAGGATGTCGACATCCGGCATGCCAGCCTCCTGCTATAACTAGGTTGTTGTTAAAGAACTTAAAATGTTAAGTTAGTCTGGTGAGGAAACCCTATGATTTACTCTACACCCATATTATGGTAACTTGATTCAGCTTCAGGCTGCAGGATGTACCCTTATGAGAGTTATGACTCAACATTATTGGGGTCATGGGGGGTCTTCCTTCTGACAGCTATTTGGCACTTTCCATAAACAAGGCAACCCAAATATAGACCCACAAATACCGTAAGCCTTGGGATGAGGACCCCTAAAAACATCCGTGATTTTCGGAAATCCCCTTTTGCTGAAAAAAGGTAAACCCATTTTAAGATCCATAATAAATGTTGGAGGTCCATAAAGGAAATAGGGAAGTCTGTATAATTAGAACTCAAGGCGTTCATTGATTCCGTGGTTTCTTATCGTTCTTGTACAGTTTACTTTAAAACCCTAAACCCTAAACTGCGTGTTCATAAGCCTGAAAACAGAAACTTTGTTTAGAATTGGAGTTCCTGAAGCTCTTGGCATTCTTCTTGTTCTATGTAGGAGTTGGATTTATGAAGGGTTTGGGGTTTAGGATTTAGGGACAACCTAATGGGAACCTATTAGGAGTGTTTGCTGTTGTGCCCCCGTGGTCTTCTAAGCTGGTTTCTACACAAAGAATGTAAGGGGACATGAGCTGGATGGAGGGAATCCAAAGATTTCCTTGTGAGAAGATTGCTGTTATAATTAGTTGAAGCAGAAGATGGGCCTCTCAAGACTTGCCCCCTGGTACTAGCCCAAGTTTCAGGCCGGAAATCAATGTAAACACATATTATTCAGAGGGGACGTCAGTATCATAAGGGGAATCACCCTCAAATGTGTCCTCGCTACCCACAAGCCCTAAGCCCATGCTTGGGGCCTTGGGGGGGATATCCACGATCTCGCAGCCACGTGCTCATCTCAAACTCTACATCCTCAATTATCCCAAGCGCTGACCCCTAAGCCCTAAATCCTAAAACCCTAAACCCTAAACCTGGAATCCTAAACCCTAAATCCTAAATCCTGATCGTGGTCCCCCGCGCAGCCTTCAGCTGATCTGGAAGCTTTGCAATCTTGTCCGTGTCCTGCACCTCACAAAGCACTCCCTCACATCACTCCCGGCTTAAACACAAACGGCACACAGGCGGTTATAGAGTTATCTGAATCACTCTCGTAATCTACTCATAGTTACATATGAATGAAAATCATATACTCCTACGGATGATAACACCGTGAATAATTACAACACTATACTTTCATACTGATAGTAATATGAATAATAATGAGAATAATGGGCCCGGCATGATCATGCCGGCTCCAGGTGAGTATCTCAAATAAAGCGGTCACTTTCAAAACGCTCACCTCATTCCTTACTGTAGGGACCTCAATAAATAGGACTATGATATTGGTAATTACTTTGGGCCCCTGCGGTGAGTATCTCTTCAATTCGGAGTTTATCATGTGGAAGCCTAACTACTTCGTAGTTGACCTCAGGACCATAACGGTTTAGGATTTAATTTCAAGGTCTTGTAAGGAACCTCAAACTATCTCCCTCACAGCGTTTGCTTAATGAGCTGCACGGTCAATGCTTCCGATATGATTTAAGGGACATGGGTTCCTTATAAGGGACTATACTAGGGACCATACAAAACTAGAAGAGGGACTCCTATGTTCACTATGAAGGGTTCCTGAATCAGTCTAGTATTGACAGTAGCTCAAATGACGTTTGCAGTTCTGACACATGACACCATGATGCATCAATTCCTGCACGGAATCTTCTCCAAAAAAGTGCTGTCTAGAAGCCTGGCACCATCGTGTCTGTCCTATAATATTCATGGGGCAATTTCCCTGAATAGGGGAACCCCAATATAAACCCATTATACTTATTATGGGGACCCCCCAATAGGGTACCCCCACTTTTGGAATCCCCCTTTCCCGAAAGGAAGTAGTCAGTGGATGAGCCAAGTATCGGGTGCAGTTGCCGGAGCCCGGCAAGACCTTCTGTCAAGTTGTGGGACACAGCAGGTGAGCTATGGTCTACACTCCTAGTATCCCCCTCTTTCTACAAGCCCATATAAGGAGTTTAGACTATAGCTCAGGTTCCCACACAGAAATTTCAACACATAACCAGAGACACGGTGTACAAAGTCGAAAACTCAATTAAGTGGTCCGCGGCGCATCCAAGGTCACCACGATGGGCGCTGGAAGCCCGGGAAACTTTGCAACAAGTTCCTTCTTGAGCTCCTGCGCAAAGGTGTTCATCGGGGTTATAGGGTTTAGGGTTTAGGAAGGGTTACAGGCCCTACTATGAATGATTACCAAGACTACTGTAGGGATCCAATGCGGCATTCCCTACTACGTAACTGGTAGATGATTAGCGTAGGGAACGCCACGAGGATCTCGTGTGTGTGTGTGTGCATATATATATATATATAACTATAGGTATAAGTACATGCATCTGTATACGTATATCACCATCCAAATGGTGGATGAGCACGTCTTCCACAGCTAAAGAGCCCTAAGCCCTAAACCCTGGTTGTTGCATGCCCTAGCCCTTCGCCATACGGTATATGGAGTGGTGCAAGATATCTCCCTCAGTACCAACAGCCCTGAAAGCTACAGTACGACGAGGAAAAAACGCACATATGACTACCTTGAATGTCCAATATCTGCTTGAGCTCGTCCCTTCTGATCCCTACCTGTTAGGCGAACATTCTGGCAACAGCAGCTATATCCGAGACACTATGCTTGCTTCTCCAAGTCAAGTCATGTGTCCCTGTTCTGAAAAGTCTGCATAGCAAGAGCTGTTGTATCTGGTGGCTTGAGGACTTTGTTGTGCAATGTCAAAATCCACGGGCGAAGGTCCATCAGCAACTCCAATGTCTTCAACCTTATCACCACACAAGACAGCAACAACCTTTCGAAACCTTCACCTCTAAGCGTAGTGTAATACGTATGGTGCTAGCAGGGCATTTCCTATACGTCCCGCCCAACCTAACGGGCCCAAAATCGCCACCTAGGGTAATGCCTGACTGTGAACTCCTACACCCCAAAACTCTAGAACCTTCACCTATACCCTAAACCGCGACAACACGTATTTCTGAGCGGGTCCTCCAGAAGCTCAGTTCGGCGGCCGCAGACGGCCTTCAGGCGAATTCAATCAAGGGCAAGCTGCTCACTATCGGGGTTTGAGGGTCTAAGGATTACCTGGACCCCAAAAGCATGTAGAATCATGTTATTCTTGATGGGTGTTGAACAATTCTGTTGCTGCTAATTTTGGGGCTCAGGTAAGACACAGGATTGAGGGCTTCGGGATCTCCAGGGGTCCGGGCACTTGTACTTGAGAGGTTATTGCGGAATAAACATAAGGAAGCACGTACCTAGAATGTAGAAGCATGTTTCTAGTATATGATCAGCATGGTGAGACTGAGACCCTGAAAGAGCTATGGTTTCTAGAGCTCCCGGCGGATCTGTGCATTCAGTATACATGGATACATAGAAATTCTGTGGATACATCTATATGAAAAAGGACCGACATGGATAATACAACAAGTTGGTAACGGCTTGAAAACTATGAGAAATTTGCTGCGAAAAGGATATTGCCCGGTTGTATGTGGAGGTGTAAAAAACACAAGCCTACAGCCTCATGCGAAGCACATGTAAATGGACTGTTCATAGGGGCCTTAGTTCCCCTAAACCCGAAGGCCGAAAACCATAAACCTTAAACCCTGGACCCTAGGCCCTAAACCTTAAACCCCGAACCCTATAAGTCAGGCTTTCTGCCGGGTGCAAGAGTGCACTCTCCGAGTGCAGCTCTTTCTGAAACGCAATGAACCTCTTGACGCATCGGCCCATGGACTTTGGGACTTTTATGGTGTTCAACCTTCTAGAGTTTAGGGCTTTAGAGTTTAGGGGTTTTAGGGTTTAGAGTTTTCAGGGTTTAGGGTTTTAGCGTTTAGGCTTTTTATCGGACCTTTTCTCCCTGCAGAACTTGTCCACAAAAGAATGCTTTGCAAGCACGTTGAGGGTTTTTAGGGTTTAGGGTTTGATGGTTGAGGGTTTGGGGGTTTTGGGTTTGGGTTCCTTCATCACTGAACACCCCCTCAATCCAAATACCCTATGCTATGCGCTTACCCACGAATCCTGAACCCTAAGCCTCGAAACCTATATCTTGATATGTGCTGAAATATCTTGAACCTACCTGAGCCCTAGATGATAGATCCGAATCCTTACGCCCCCAAACCCACCCAGGGCCCCTGCCAGCTTGCATCCCAACTCCGCGTATCGCCAGGTCGTGGCGCGACCAATGCCTGGAACATGTTGCGGTTTAGTCTGGGTTGCTGTTAAGGAACTTAACTGAAGTTACCATAACAGGGGTATATGATAAATCATAGGGTTTCCTTATAATTCCAATTTAACTTGAGTTCCATAACAGCAACCAACTAGTTTCAGGGGGTCAGGGCCCAACTTCAAATCACACGACAGGCTGTAAGCCCTAAACCCTAAACCCTAAAGCATAAAGCCTAAACCCTAAGCTCTAAAACGCGTCCCTAGTGTATTCAGGCTTCACGGTTCAGTATGGAGGCCAAGAGGTCCATTTCCGGCGCAAGATCCCAGGGTACCACATCCCCAAACGGCATGCCTGGGAACTTTATAAGGGCTTAGCATTTAGGGCTTGGGGTTTACGGTTTAAGGTTTAGGGTTTTGGGGTTAGGGTTTACTGTTCCCCCCAAAAGGAACCCCCTTTCTGTACCTGGAATCTGAGGGGCTACAATGTATCGGGAGAGGAGTTCCTCCATCCTAGCGCTATGAGCGATAATAAGGATTATACTAGGGTCCTTTTATATTCCTAATATACTGTTGGACCTCCTTTATTGAAAGGGTCCCCTATAATGAGTTTTGGTGCCGGCCTATTCTGGATCAGGGCAATGATTGCAAAGCCCCCTATAAAGTGTTTTTTGTGGTAAAGATTCTCAAGAATCCCTTTTCAAATCAATCCTCCAGGGACCTCAGAACCGTGGGAGCTCAGGGGGCCGTATTGAGGATCCCTAATTTCTATTTGTTGGAGGGCTCTAATGTTAGGGATATATACCCGAATTCCCTACTAACCACCAGTAAATGTTCATGTTGAGGCAAACCGTACACCCTGCTGCCGACGTTCCACATTCCGTAACGGCCAAGCCCCTCAAAAAAAAGTTCTAAGGTTGACACCATGGGCCCCTAGGATGAGCGCTTAACCCTGGGATCCTTATATATCTAACATATGCCCTATATGTTCCCTTAAGGGTCACTAGTAACAAGGCCTAAGTGCCCATACATCTAACCTCAAAACAGTGTGCCAGACTGGCCAGACGACCGTGAGTAGGGTTTAGGGTTTAGTGCTTAGGTTTTGCGGATTCATGGACCTGGAGCTTAGACCACCTCTTTAGACCCAAAGCCAGAAAACCCATGTGTTTAGAGACACGGTTTAGGGTTTAGGGTTTAGGGTGGGAGCCCCTGTCAAAATGAGGTCCCTATTCTAGTCCTATGACGGTCATAAGGTCCTAACTTTGGGGCTTGGGGCAACCAATAATCCCTTGACTATAAGAAAGCCTAAGCCGTGGATGCAGCCTGCAGTTGCTCCAGTGATGAGCACTGAGAATCCGCGAAGGTCTATGGGTGCATAGAGGGAGCTTGGAGAAGACATGGCTGTTCCGATTGCTACAGTCAAGAATAACACATGTTTTCAACTAGAGCAAAACTCGATCCTAAGTTGAATCAGGGCCATGTCTAGAGGTGCTAAATCGACGCTTTGCCAATCGGACGCTGAGGAAGTGGCTTAGCAACAAAACGTTCCTGAAAGCGAGAGC
The DNA here is from genome assembly GCA_905231905.1 of Symbiodinium pilosum. NCBI lineage: Eukaryota > Dinophyceae > Suessiales > Symbiodiniaceae > Symbiodinium > Symbiodinium pilosum. The sequence continues at coordinate 173,587 of CAJNIZ010036668.1, read as the reverse complement.
TTCAGCCCTGTCCTATCTGAGCACAATGGCTGCGGATCATTCCAGCTGTGATGCCTTTGATGTCGATGCCTTTGGAAGTTCTCATTCGTCGTCATCCCTGAAGATGATGAGCAAACTCCTACAAACTCCATCAAATGCTGATTTAGTGGTTCTGTCATACGTCTTAGTACATGGCGAGGGCGCTTTATTCCTTGTGTCAGGTATCAATGACATAAGCTTCGGAGCGTATTTGCCATATGCAACCTGAAAAATGTTGCTACCACGGAAATGTAGACTCAGAGGGTCAGGGGGACTTCGTGAGTCCTATTAGGTACGCTCATGACTCCTCTAACGTATGACAACCCAAGTTATCCGCAATACTACCTACGTACTACATCCTCCTGACCCTCCAGGTAGTCCGTTAGAATAGCGGCCTTTTCAACCAACACTCCGCAAAAGCGCCAGTTGCAACTGGCACGATGTGCTGCGTGCCTCAAAGCAAATCGATGCAACAGTGTCACTTCGCAGGAACACACCCCAGAACAGCCGGCTACTCGCTCACGGAAGTGCTGCTATCTAACCCTGACGAAGGAAGTTTCTACTTCTTGAGGTGATGAGATAGAAGAGGAACGCAGAAGACCACGCAATAGTGCATAGATCATCGCACTGAGACGCCTGTGTAAACAAACAACTGCAGGATCAGCAGCTATCTTCCGCACTCTCTCAATGCTTGGATGTGGAGGCTTGTAATACAACAAAATGCACCCAACACTTATTCTTATTCCGTAGAGCTGAGGGATTAAGGGCTTCAGGGCTTATTCAAGTTCATCGGTTCTGAGTGTGGGTTGAGGGAATAATCAGGTTTAGGTCTTTAGGGTTTAGAGATACTGAGTTGCTGTTGATGAACTTACTCTAAGTTACCGGGTTCAAGGATGAATCAGGTTTAGCTCTGTAAGGTTTAGAGATACTGGGCTGCTGTTAAGGAACTGACATTAAGTTACCACAATATCGGTATATGGTGAATAGTAGGGTTTTCTCATTACAGTAGCTTAATTAAGCTTCTCAACCGCAAGCCAGGATGAGGGAGCACGATTTTGAGGCAAACCCTAAACCCTGAAACCCTAAAACTGAAACCCTGAAGCAGGCAAGGCCAGGATCACTTAGCTCCAGGCAGGCCAAGATTTCAGCAGTCTGGTGGGCAGCTAGGCCTGATACTGAACAGCTTCAATACCGTAGGGTTTAGGGTTTAGGGTTTTGGGGTTTGGGGTTCAGGGCTTACGGTTTAGGGTTGAAACTGGGTACAGGTGATTTAGGTGAATCAAAACTGGAAAGTTTCAGAATTCAGTGGAAAGTTGACATAAAGATAACATGGCACTTGGGGTTGTGTAGGCTTCATGTATCAACTATATCTTCACCATGTAGCCATCTGTGTAGTCACAACATGGCTCGAAAGTATAAGGGGCCCATATGACAGGCAAAAGCGTGGCAATTACGAAGGGTACCACAATAATTTCCCTAGGTCTGAACCCTAAACCCTAAACCCCTAAACCCTAAACCCTAAACCTCTAAACCCTAAACCCTAGGTTTATGTAGCTCAAAAGCACCCAGCTGGATCCTGGCAATCAAATTCGAGACCCCCAATGAACACAATATATGGGGGTTTCCTAAAATTAGGGGTTTAGGCTTTAGGGTTTAGGGGTATTTTTGGGGGGTCCCCATATTAAGGATTATACTTTTTTGGGGTCTATATTGGGTTCCCCTCATTTTGGGAAACTGCCATATGCGCAAACACTAAACCACAAGAAGATGTGCAGGCTCAGAATAGTGAAAGTACAAGGTTTGGTTGGGGATAACACTGCTTGAGCTAAGAAATTTGAAGGAGCACCTACTAAAAGCTAGTTCCCATCAATTTCGCCCTCTGCGGGACTCATAGTACAATTCCTCAGAAAAAAAGACCTGAGCCTCGAACCTGGATTTGTGCACCTTGAATACGCCCAAACCCTTGCGTCAGTAAACAGTTGCGAAAAGGCCTCTGCCAAGTCCCTCATCTTACCATTGGTTAGCTAGGAATGAAGGAATGGATCCTTATAGTAGCCCCTACATAACCCATTAAGGTAATTTCCGTTCTATTTTCCATAAACCCTAAACCCCATAGTAGTTTCCATGTTCTTTTCCATTCACCTCTCCCAGCTAAGCGAAAGGCAAGTCATTGAGTTCATTGAGTTCTCAAGGGGGCGTTTTAGGCTTTCCCCTAGGGATCCAAGTACACAAGTAATACCAATGATGGATAATCAAATGGAAAGAGAATGGAAAACGAAATGGAAACCGGTGTTTTATGGGGATTGTATAGGGATCCAAGTATACAAATAATACCTAGACTGGGCCCTAAAGTCTGTAAACATCCCCTACATTGGGCTATTTGGATCCCTAGAATTCACTCAGTGGTTCATCCGTCCCTTCAGAAGTTTGAACATTCAGGCTGTCATTTATTATTCATTCATTCACTCGTTCTTGAACTTACTCATTCCTCCGTTCATTCATTTGTTCATTCATTCTTCATTCATTCAATCATTCATTTGTTCGTTCACTCACTCACTCACTCACTCACTCATTCATTCACTCATTCATTCATTCATTCATTCATTCAGTCATTCACTCATTCCTCCGTTTGTTCGTTCATTCATTCGTTCATTTTCCGTTCATTCGTTCACTCATTTATTCTGTTCAAACATACAGTTTTAATCGTTCGTTCCTTCATTCATTGATACACTCACTCAGCTAAACAGTCTCATTCATGACCCGGGCAGACCCCGATAGCCTCACTACCCGCAAGCATCCTCAACTCTACGAAGGTCCTCAGCATGTACTGTAATTAGAGTTTAGGGTATGGGGTTATACACCCTACACCGTAGTAAACCCTACAACCTAAGCCCTAAAAACATAGCGGGGTGCCAACAGAGACGTCCTGTAGACTCACTGCTCATTAGATACCTTGTGCTGGGTGATCCTACGATGTGCGGTTGAGGGCTTAGGGTATAGAACGCACGATGACATGTTCGGAGAGGCGAATGGACAAGATCTGGCACATATGCTCTCACCAAACAGAGAAGAAACAAACACCCTCAACAATGTTCCCGGTACTGTTTCTACATGGTGATTTCTCAATGTAAGGGGGCCCCATATACGCCGCAAAATACTATAATCCCTCTGATAGGGATCCCCAAAAAGGTGCAATTAATCTTGGGAAACCCCCACATTCAGATCACTACCGAAAGCCCTGGCGCAGACCATGGCTCCGCTGTCACAAGCTCCTGCTCACAACAAGTAACTTCTCATTCCTGAATCTGCACCAAGGGGTCCATGTAGGTATGTAGGATACACTTGGGCCATAAAATAGGTGTATGGGCTGCCCTTTGGGCCCTAAGTATGTACTATATACCTACGTGGACCCTTTGGGTTTAGCTCGCCAGAACACGGTTTATGGGGATTCAAGTTCGCCAGACCGCAGATTGCACAAACCTTACGCATCAAATCCTCACAGAGCCTCACAGTAAAACGGCGGGGGACCCTAAACCCTAAACCCCAAACCCTACACCCCGTCCATCAGTGTCTGGGGGCTTGGCGGATTTCTCCAGATCCGACAGATGGCAAATCCTTCAAGCAGGAAAGGTCTCGGGATTATACTGGGATAGTGGAAAAGAAAATGGAAACTACTATTTAGGGTTCAGGGTTTGGTGTTCAGGGCTTTGGGTTCACGGTCTGAGATTCAGATTTGTCATCAAGATCTGGAGGTATGTGCCATGAATTACGCATGTGCTGCAGCCCAAGCCATAAGGTAGAATTATGAACATGGACCGCTGATATCCACCCTCACTTAGACACCCAAGGAAGCCCATACGCACTTGCCGAAACACATTGAACAACATGTCATATGTACTGTAACCTACGTCTGGTTAGCAAGGAATGAAAGAATGGATCCTTATCGGAGTCTCTAGACAATCCCTCATCATAAGGTAGTCTCCTTTTTCTTGTCCATTCCTTCTTTCCCTACCAACCAGCTTTGACTTAACGGCTCTGACCATCTTCTGCCCCGGCTTTGGGGCTGTGGACTTCGCTCCGTAGTTGCTACTACAGTGAACACCTTATTACGGGCCAATGTAACACTGAACCAGTGAATATTCTAGCTAGCCTGCTTATCACTCTCAGTCCAGTTATATGTAGTCACAGTTTAGCTTCAAGCTTCCCTTAATTAGCCCTGTAATACTCCCCTATATAATCCCCTTTTTTAACCCCCTTTAAGGAGTTTAGGCTATAGTCCATGTCATGAGTAAGCGGTCGTTTGGAAGGGAAGTACCGCCGACAGGCTCCGGACATGAGCGATTTTCGCCTAGCGCGCCAAAGCAGACAGCAAAGCAGCAAACATGGAATGGCTAACTGGTTCTTAGAACCAGTAAGAAACCCTAAACCCTAAACCCTCAAACCGAAACCCCAAATCCAAACCCCGGAAACCCTGAACCCCAAACCCTAAAACCCTGAAACCTGTCTCTCTTGCATCTTGTACAGCCGTGCTACATGGGCCTGACGAGAATCAGTCACCCTTCCCAACAACACCCAGTACAAGGTTATAAGACAGGGCTCTTAGTCTTGCGAAGAAAACCAACAGCCTAACACATCTGAAGTTGAATTAGATCTTGGGGACGTTGGCAGGGGTGGCCTGAGGGATACCCTCCTAAACGCTACAACCTAAAACCTTGGACTTTAGACCCCCAAAACCTAACCAGGTTTAGCTTTTCAAGTTTCAAGCCACCTCTCAGACTTTAGTAGACAAACAAAGCTGTGCTTGAAAGAAATTCAAATCACCCTGGGCTATAGATGCAATTCTTAGGTTTGTTTAGCTGACCCTCACACAGGGATCTAAGTCTACGAATATGATCTACGTTGGGTCCTGACGTCTGTGAATATTGCCTACGTTCTGCCGTGAAGTCTATCAATAGTACCTACTTTGGGCGCTGAAGTCTATAGAGGCCTACAGTCTATAGCTGATACCAACAAGAGCCATAGTCTAAACTCCTATAGTATTCCCCTGAATAACCCCTATATTTATTTCCGATATAATCCCGTGTATAATGCCGCTTAAGAAGTTTAGACTACAGCTCACATGCGCCTATCTCGAGCCCGAGGGTCACCTCCAAGCAATCCCTGAAAACTACCCTGCCCCAAACTAAACAGGAACCCCTCGTAGGGTACTGATACTGCAGTCCTTCTCTTGCTGGGTGTTAGTATTATGATGGGGCTTATATACAAATCATATTCCCTCATTCCTTACTAACCCTACGAACCCTGAACCTTAATGTCGGCATAAGTGTGGCATCATGGAGTTCCATGTTAGCTTGGGGCCATGAGCATGCAACGCCAGCTTTTCGTCCAGTCAGGTTTGGCCGCGTACATGCTTCCACGAGGCCTTACAGGGATGCATACGAGATACCCAGAAAGCCCAATATCCCTTCATTAAGGAATATACCTTAAATCATCCTAATATCATGTAGGGTACATTCCCTAAGTATGGAGTGCCGGGCTTTCTGGATATATACTGCTCAGAGAGGAAGTCTTGCACCACCAAGAGCCCCTCAACTACTCTAATATCGAAAATGCGGGGGTACGTCAGGTAGTGGTGGATTTCCTCCATGAATTGTAGACTTTGCAGTAAGGCTTTGGTTTTGGACGTCTGGACCCGTGAGAACTGCTTCTGGTTACTGGGCATGCTGCGTACTACATGCAGGGATCATATGTAGGCAGTCGCACACAGCAGCACGATTCCTGAAGCAGTGAGAATGCAAGGTTAGAGATGCATATGCCTGAAGCCTACACCCTAAGCACTGAGGACTAAACACTAAACACTGAGTCCTAACCCTAGACCCTCAGCTTGTGTCAAGCTAATGTAGGCCTGTGATTCATAAACACCCTCCTTTTAAGGGCCTTAATATACTCCCTATTAAGGAGAGAGGGTTTATTAATCAGGGGTCTACATTACCCACAAGCCAAAGAATACCTGACAAATCAGGCCGGCGCTTTCAGAGGGAGTTGGGGAGGGATTGCAGAGGTTTAGGTTTTAGGGTTGTACCGGTGCGTTGCGGGGGTTTATACTGGCAGTGCTAGCGGAAGTAGCTCGGGGATCGTATCGGAGTATAGGGGTTTGGATGGTTACTTGGGGGAGGGCTAAAGGTTAAGGTCTAGGGGCTAGGCTTAGGGATTCGAGTGTGTGCGTGTGTGTGTATATATATATATACAGATACTGATTGTACTTAGACTCAGAATTGTGGTATCACAAATCATCATAGGTTTCTCGGTGAGAAGGAAGCCGATGATTCAACATGACTGCGTGTCACAACGATGACACAAACACGTGCCCGATAGAGGAAAACCTACACCTTGAACTCCAAGTATATAACTCACGCGTGGCGCCGCTTAGACGTGATCGAGAATTTCGGGGAACCCTCCGATGTAGAGCAAAGGCACCAAGGCACTCGACCCTCAGCGGATTCGCTTGAAGAGGTAGAACCAATCCTCACGTTTCCTGGATCAGACTTTTGGCCGTACTAGACACAATGCGACCATCTGAATGGGAGGTTGTATTCTAGTACTCCTCACAGTCACAAATGGGATAGCTAGCTTGAACATGTCCCAACAATTGTCAAACATGCTTCCAACAGCTTACGGTGCTGCTTCAGGGGGGTGGATGACTTCAATCCACTATATCACCCCATACAAGGAACCAGGATTCCCTCAATCCCTCCCGCTTAAGCACCCTGAACTGTAAAACCCTGAATCTTGCACAGCAGTTTGCACTTCCTTTGCTTCTCCCTAGGTCCCCCTAAACCCTGAACCCCTGAACCCCTGAACCCTAAACGCCTAAACCTTAACTCGCTATACCCCAAACACTAACCCTAGACCGTAAACCCTAAACCCCAAGTCCCAAAGGGTCCATGTAGGTAAGTAGTATATACTTTGGCCCTAAAGTAGGTATATGGGAAACCCTTTGGGCCCTAAGTATATATCATATACCTACATGGGCTCTTCGGGAGTAAGAAACAGACCATGCGTCAGCTTGAAGCCACGACTCCCTTTCGGCTTTGTCATGCTGACCTTGACCTTGTCTAGGGTCAAGGATTCAGGGCTATATGAGCTATAGTCTAAACTCCTAGTATGCCCCTTAATAACCCTATAGTAGTCCCCTATTTAATCCCCATATAACCCCCTTTTAAGGAGTTTAGACTACAGCTCATATAAGGGTTTAGGGGTTTAGGGTTTAGAGTTGGGGGATTAGAGGTTAGGGTTGAGAATTAGGTGTTGAGAGTTCGAATGGTTTAGGCAGGTTGGATTTGAAGGCTTACCGGAGCCTTGAGCTAGACAAAGTTCTTGGGGTCGAGGTATAAAGGTTAGCTTGCAAAGTGTTGGGAGCATGCCTGGACAAGTGCGGTTCAGGATTCAGAGTATCGTCTGTGGGTGCCGGGCCTTAATGAAGGAACCCCGGCAGAATCCTCGATTGCCACAGACCCCAGAATTGGCGCCTTGCGGGGATGGAATTTAAATCATCAGTTGCAAGTTCCTAGATGTTCTTTACCAAAGCTTTCTCAGACAAAAGGATATCCAGATGTTTTATGACCTAGAGGGAATCTTGGGCTACACACATGCCGAGGTTAAGACAGGGATGTCCGGCTCAAGGCTTCCTGGCTTAAGTACTGCGGGGCCTTGAAGTCGACAACCCAAATCGCGAACCTGAAAATCCACACTCTGAAAGCCTGCATGCGAAGCTCACCGGAAGCCTAAGCCGCAGGCCCTATTCCCTCAGCACTAAAACCTGCCTCATATGGATAGGGTAGACTGAACCCTATACAACCCCAGGAGCCTGGTCGGCGGAAATCTTCGCACCCGAAGTGGTCATGAAACAGTCCTCCAAACGCTTCGTTTCAAGCCTCTGCTTCACACGATGTGGGATTTAGGGGGTTTGAGGGTCGAGGGTCAGTTTGGAGTGTAGGGGCCTAGGGTTTAGTGTTCAGCCGATTATCACAGTAAAGCCCTGAGTTGGAACCTAAACCATACAAAGGACCCTAGAAACTAACCCTAAACCCTAAACCCTAGTATTGTATGGAGTATGTTCAAAACTAGCATGAAGGCTAGGAGGGGTCAAAAAGATCCGTTGTTTATGAGATGTGGGTTCAGGGGCCTGGTACTCTTACTGGTGCTTAAGGGAGAGTGGGGGAATGGATCTCTACTGCCTATATAGTCTGCATATATACCCCTATAACGGTACCTGTATTCATTCCCCCATCCCAAACCCTAAACCCTACAATGGTACCTATATTCCCCCCCGCTTCCCTTAAGCTCCAGTAAGTCATTACAAGACTTGGGCTTTCTGGGCTTGAAGGCTCCGGGGTTTGAGGGTTTGGGGTTTAGGATTTAAGGTTCAGGCTTCCGGTGCAACAGCTACAGAAATGGACTGGGTGGCAAGCATCATGGAATGCATTGCTAAGATATCTGAGGCTCCATCATGTCATGCGAAACCCTCATAAAGCTCAGCATTAGGTCTCCAACAAAGAGGAAGTGAGTGATAACAGTAAAGTTCCACGGTTCAGAAGATCCGCCAGGAAAAAGACACCCTAAACCCTAGACCTGCGTTTGCCCCCCCGAGCAGTATCCTTTGCCAAACATACCTGGGTCTTGGGGCTATAGTAAGGTCCGTGGACTGCACCATGCGAACTTGGAGGTGTTGAACGGCGCAGCTATCTATAGAGCGCAATACCCATTAAATGAAGGGATAGACCCTGAATCACATCAGGATGTCTAGCACGAGTTAAAGGCTATCCGGAATCCCTAGGAAACTGCCGGACACGGAAACGTTGGACTGTTTTACGGCCAACAACTTTTGAGAGTTCACGTTGTTGGGTTAGGGTGTAGGGTTCAGGGGGGAATCCGGTGCAAAAAGCATGCAAGCGGAGGCTCTCTTGGCCAAAAAACCCATGAAATTGCCAAGAAGACTATCATTCTACACACTCGTGGGGTCCAGTATGGAATTGGTTACAAATTACATGGCCCACCCCAAGCCGTACAATGTGCCGCCTCTTCGCGTCAGGGTCGTACACCTGGGCTGAGAAGAACTTGAAGACACTGGCCTACTGGTGCTTACGGGGGAGTGGGGGAATAAATGAAATACCATTATAGGGGTATACACGGGGATTGCATATGGATTCTTATAGGGATCCACTCCCCCACTCTCCCTTAAGCACCAGTGGGACGGCCTCCGGTTTGGATGTAGGCCGGTATATACACAATGACTACGCAATCATACCACTTCCTGTATTCATGAAATAGCAAACACACCAGCAACTGTCCGGTAATTAATGGCAACAGTTTCGGACTTAGTGTAATTGTCGTTAAAGCCAAAGGATTTCAGGTTGTGGCCTAGTGGTAGCTCGAATGCTTTGCTGCCTTATTTTGGACTTGGGACCAGGCCAAGCGTAATTAATATGGATACCTTTGGAATTAGCTTGGTTGACTCCTGTGTCTGCAAAAGGGGACCGTTCCCTCTGCAGATGCATCCCCGGCAACGATGGGTATGACAATAATCCACAGGCGTTCCGTTCTTGCTTGAACTGCTTGTTATGTTTGTTTTGAATGCCCTGTGCATTTTTGCAATCGCTTTGCTTGTTGCATCCTGCCATCGATGGAGATGTAGAATTGGATGCAAAGAGCTCGGGATGTACTACATGTCCGAACACATATGTAAAGGACTACACCCGTCACAGCGCCTTCTCCGCTCCAAAATGCAGACCACCAGCAGGCTTCACATGTTTTCTTGTTGCGCTTCTATCCCCGGCTGAGGTGTTTTTGCAATGATGTTCGGCCTACTTCCTGATCGAGCCCCTTCAAGTCTACACAATGCATGGCATCTAAACTACGAAACATTGGTTCAATCAAACATGAAAACGCTGTCACGACAACGCTTTTCGATATATGTGAGGTTGCAGGTTGCAATCTTCCAAATAGCTGGGTACCTTTCAAAACTATTGCACAATCCTTTCGAGGGTAGTTTGGTTCCCAGAGGTAAACCAGATTAACACCCTAGCCTAAACAAGCTCCAGCCGGCCTCCTTACTTGGGACTCTACATCTACAGATAATACTTGCATTGCGGCCTAAATTGTGTACATGCTATCTATTTTGGTCGATTAGGAGCTCTACCGGTGTTTGGCTAGAAGACTTGCGAAAGCCCGTTCATACTATAGGGGTCCCGAAAAGAAGTATGGGATTACTGGCATAATTAGCCCCAGCCGAGCTTCCGCCACGAGTTGAAAACGCGGGTCGAGAGCAGTCGTCCGCGCGTCGAAATGCGCGTCGGATGCCAGGAAGTAGCCTCCCTAAACTGTAAACCCTCATCCAGGCAGGCGGGCTCTCAGTGAAGAGCGGTATTTATTCATAATATACTATTATATACGATGATATACCACGATATCTAGAGGCGACAAGAGCTATTCTCAGCAGGGCGAGATCGGAATTGTATCGCAAACCTCGCAAAAGGGTGTTAAAGTCAAGCTCTTGGGTTATACGGTCTTGGGGATTTGGGTTCAAAGCTATGGTTCCAGGCTGCTCCCTAAGCGATAGATCCAATAAGCCTTTTGTTTTCAAGGACCTAACCCGAAAACCCCCCGGCACCGCCCTCTGCCCCAAATATGGCACACTTGAAGCCCTGTTCAGACCCTCCAGCAATGTATCCTCTGAAAGAGTTTGAGTACCCGCTCTTGAGGATCATATACCCCCAATCAAGGGCAGTGTAACCTAGGACCAGCATATGGTCCATTTGTACATTCAGTAAGCCCTTAGGGTGCTAGGAGGTGCCTGGAAACCCTGAATCCTGAACCCGAGGCCCCTAAATCCTAAACCCCTGAAACCCCTAAACCCTAAGTCCCAACCCCTAAACCCTGAACCCTATACCCCTAGAGCCTTAACCCCTAGACCCATAACCCTACCTCCGCGCTTGACGTAGCGTGCACAGGGCTTGGATACGATTCCGGCGCTCATAGAGATGAGGAGGTCGAAGCCTTCGGATTAGGGTTTAGGGTTTGAGGGTTTGCGGGTTTAGGGGTTTTAAGGTTTAGGGTTTTAGGGTTTCAGGGCTTTAGGGTTTCAGGGTTTTGGGGTTTCAGGGCTTTAAGGTTCAAGGTTTTAGGGCTTAGGGTTTTAGGATTTTAGGGTCTAGGATGCCCCTATAGGGACCCCAACCAATGGGATCCTATATCGGGTTTATGGTTCAGGGGTTTAAGATTTAGGACTCTCAGGATTTGGGGGGAGGTTAGGGGGTTGTAGGGCTTAAGCCCTAAACCCTAAATCCTAAACCCAAAGCCCCAAATGTAAGGAGCTTTTCACGTTATTGTTTTCGGATTTTAGGACTTAGCGTCTCCAAAACCCAGGAATTCACGCGGTTTAGGGTTTAGGTA